>PVIR01000172.1:0-235023 GCA_004026965.1 Petromus typicus
ACTTTTTTTTTCTGTTGTCTTCTACTTGGCACTTTATATATTGAGCTTCTCATATAAAAGAAACCACGTGATATTTACCTCACTTAACATCATCTCAAAGTGCATCCATTTTCCCACAAATGACTTAGGTTTTCCTCTTTATGACAGAGTAGTACTCTATTGTGTATAAATACCACAATTTCTTTACCCAGTCATTTGCTGATGGACACATAGGCTTCTTCCAATATTTAGCAATCATGATACAATGTTTTTAACTCTTTAAGAAAATACCTAGAAGAGGAATAGCTGAATCAAATAGAATTTCTACTTTTGGCCTCTTTGAGGAATTGCCATATTGAATTCCACTGTGGTTGTACCAGTATATAATCCCACCAGCAGTAAAGAAGTATTCTATTCCCCCTGACCTAACCACAGCCATTCCATTTCATTGATTTCTTGATGACAGCCACTCTCTCTGGAGATGGAATCTCAGTGTTTTTTCAATTTGCATTTCTCTACTGTCCAGCAATGTTGAACACTCTCTCATGTATTTATTGGCTTCACCTGAGAGGTATCTATTAATTTCAGATGCTTAATTGGTCCTTTGAACTTGTGTGATAGTCTAATTTTTTTCAGTCCTTTGTATATATAGTTTACATATTTGTCCTTAAGAAGAAGGCCTTTACAAAGGAAAAAAAAATGTAAGAGTTTTCCATATGCAGAACAAAAAAGGAGCTCTTTTTTCTAAAAGTCACCATGAGCAAAATGAGAGTTAAGACTAAGCAGAATTTGCACACAGATCTGGTCCTGCTCTTCCCTCTGCACCTGTATTAATCCTGCTAGCAATCTACTGGTACAGTTTGTTTGGTGTAATGTGGGTTGAACCTAGGGAACTGTGCACATAAGCAAAGATTCTGCCTCTGATCACATTCCTATCCTTTTTAAAAATTATGAAACAGGGTCTAGGCCCAGGCTGGCCTCAATCTGGTAATCTTGTTTTGGCTTTAAGAGAAGTTGGGATTGCAGACATGTGACACCATGACTAACAGATTGTCTTTTTCCATTGCTCCCATGAAGATCCTTCTTAGTGCTAACATACAGTAGACACTCAAACTTTTTCCAGCAGCCTTCAGCCTACTATTGAGACACATTATTAGCTTGTTAGGCAAAGGCTTTGGTTTACTATGTGACAGCCTATGAGAGGTCCCACTGTACTGAGAACATGTTCTGGGGAAATGACTGCACAGCAGTCATCAGAAGTCCAGATAAATGCTACTTCCTGGACCATTCCTCCCCCTCAGGAGCACTGACTGGATTGCAAAGAATCCAAATCATCACTTTAAGTAGAAAGTAAATAGATTATAAAAGCAACTAAATGACCTAACACACCACTGTGACTCTTTCCCATTCCCTACTATAAAGGACAGAGATCTGCATGCTCTTGCTGCTACCCCAGACCACTTCACATGCAAGTTCCTCTAGAATAAATCATTGACTACCACCTGAAGCAGTCTGCCTCTCTTCAGCTTCAGTGTGCTCTCCACCTTTAGAGGAGGAGATGGCTTTGCAGGAGTTTTCCCAGTATCACGCCTTCTTGAAGTTCACTTTTCACTCTTCTATCCAAAAACATGACTTAACTGGAAAATATAACAGGAACAGTTGGGAGATGCTCTCCTCTGGAACTATGTACATGTGGAACAGCAGCAAATAAACCTGGGACAACTCTCAAGAGGATTCAGAGGAAAAGAAATTTAATGATACAAAGCACTGCCTGAGCTAAAGGAAAATCCTAGTATTCCAACTGGATGAAATCTACAGGAAGAACTGCAATGGATTATACATGTAAAAAGCCCTTCATCACATCAAACATAGCATTTAACAGTTTAAACAAGGTCCACCAGATCTGTTGAGGACAGACCATCCTCTCCCCAGGATGCATCATGTGCACAAATGGTTGTTTGAGTCTCAGCCCCAGGCAAAAACAATTCTGGCAATAGAACATAAGCCCATACTTCAAATTCTTCAGGGTGTTAGGGACACACTGAAGCCCCATACATACTTCCAACTGACCATCCACTTACCCTAAACAGAGAAATTTCAGGGCAGGCAGAATTAATTGCCTCTTTTCAGGGGAAAACTTCTACCTGGAATTTCTGTTGCTTTTTTACATATAAGAAGTGATCCTGCTACCACATACTCCAAAATGCAAAATTTAGAATGACTATAAAGTGACCTAGTTTCAGGTATCTTTAAAAATTTTGAAAGCAGTAAATGCAGGATCATCCCCAAAAGTGAAATATTTAAATAAATGCTGAAGAGAGAGCTTTAAAAATGTATTTCTTTCATCATAAAAAGTGTATTTTTCCATTAGTTGAAAAAAATGTATTCAACAAACTAAAAAAATTATTCAACCAGTTTTAAACCAAAGTCAAAAGAGGTATGAATGAAACCTATCACAATCTCAGAAGATATTTCCACAAACAAGGAAAAAAATGTCATTTAAAATATACAGAAGCATATTAGAAAAAAATGGATAGCTTTCCCTTAACATGTGTTTTAGAAATCCAAGTCATTTTAATTAAATCTTGAAACTTGCTACACCATTGGTCTTCACTGGTGTCTGTGACACTGATGGAAGAAACCACTTACCAAAACTGATACACATCAAGGTAGTTTCCGTGGGAGTTTTGTTTGGCTTTTTCTTTTTCTGCAAATTAAAGAAACAGCCCTTCACAATGTACAAATTACTACACCAACTCCCTAGAAGGCAGAAAAGTCAACAAAAGACAGCAGCTTAGTTTAAGTATGATTTATTGAGGGCAAATCACATAGCATCACTCAGTCTAACCCTTACAGGCAGATGGGCCAGGTATCATAAAATATTTGTGCTAGATACAATCATGGTTGTCTTAGTACAAGCCTCTCGTTTTAGTGATGAAGAAACTGAAGCCCAGGGTGGTAAAGCCACTTCCCCAAAGTAACACAACCAATGACTGGCAAATCCTTGGGGGTAGCAAAACATACAAACCAGGATGCTACCCTCACAAGACCTCTCTCTTCACAGAAACCAAGCACACTGTCCAGCTTCAGCCCAGTGCAGCCAGGAAACTGGACTCACATGGTAACAATGGCAAAGAAAGCTGCATCCTGACATACGCAGCAGGAGGAAGGAGCCCCAGAGCACAGCAAGGGCTGTACCCTCCATCTAGTATCACTGTATTTAACCTATGTCTCAGTGTCTCAGTGAAGAAGACAACAACCCAAGAAGTTAGATGATGCTGTTTAGGACAAGCATTTTAAAATTTTTTAGTTTCCTCAAGAGCTATTAAATCTGTTTTAGCTCAATCCTAAAATTCAACCTGTATTTTTAGAAGAGCTCTTTAAATGTTTTTCTATATGAATCATAGATTCTTCGAATCAAAGAGGATGTTATAAAAGTCAAATCCCTCTGAGTAAAAATAAAGAGCTTACATATTTAGGGTTGTTTAGGCACAGTGAACAGCTGGAAGGACAAAGGACAAAATGATTTTGCAGCTAATTCTGGGGAGGGATGTGGGAAAGAGGGACAAATTTTTCATTTCATGTAATACTGAACTCCCCATTCCCCCCAAGAGTAGTTCAACTTCTCCCCATTCTTATGGATCATGAATTCACAGGCTCCATAGTCTGTGCTGCAGCTTTGTCTCCGTATAGATGTGGTTCCTGATAAATCATTAAGACCCTCACGAGCCTGGGAAAGCCTCACCAACTCCGGAACTATTCATCCAAAAGCTCACAGGTCAGTTGTCCAAGCAACTTCCCAAGGCAACATAAATGTCACAGAACTCAAAACACTGGCCTCTTCTTGCAGGTACACAGTCAGAATTCTGGGACCACCCTTGGTGCCTCCCCTTCTCTTGCCACACCATGTGAGGGTCTTCCCTCTCTCAAAGTAGACTTCTCTTCCAATCATTGCCACTGCTCTCTCCTGAGTTACCAGAATTACTAAAGTGAACCTTTTTGTAGTGCCCGTTCTCAGCTTCCAATTCCCCCATGGTAGGACGCATAGCTTTACTGAATGCACAAAGTGGAAGAAATCTGTTCATTCTTTTGTTCTGCCTTCACTTTATTCCAGGCACTGTCCTAGGTCCCAAGGATGTGGGCAACATCATCCTATGTTCATGAACCTTATATTCCACAGACTAAATCAGAGCTAAGATCCATTTATGGCTTCTCAGTGCATCAGGAAAAATCTAAACACTTTAGGCAGCACAAGAGTCCTCACCTGATCCCAGCCCCAACACCCCCACCCACCTCAAGGATTACCACTCTCATCCACTCCATACTTCATGAATCACTGCCAACTCCAAGTACACATTGCTTTCTCATCCATTCAGACACTGTTCTCACTGCCCAGAACACTCTCATTTTCCATCCTGTTACTTCATTCTTGAAAAGTCTAAGATTTGTCTCTCCCAGGAACTCCTCCCCAACATGTCTAAACAGACACTTTTTGTAAGTCTGTGGGCAAGTCACAGTCACAGTACTTTTTACACAGCCTTGCCTTTGTGGATTTAATCCCCCACCAGATGAGAAGCACCTTTGTATGAAGGTCCTACTCTATGGTGCCCCTCGCTCCTACATGCCTGGCACTGACACAAGCCCACTGACACTAAACATTCAGGGATCTGCTCCTAAGGAGTTCAGTAAGTAATGGTGCTGCCAACCCTAGGAAGCTCTGAGGTTGAAGGGTGGGGGGTGGGGTGGGGGCAAAAACTCACCAGCCTAGACAGACATGAAAAATGGAGCAGTAGAAGCCACAACATGCAACTAAAAATAAAACTATGTCCACAGTTCTTTCTCCAACTATTCCCTCTACAGCTCGCCTTCTGTTACTTTCCAATATTAAACATCGGGTGTGGCCACTGACCCGACAAATCTTAAAGAAATTAGCAAGTACATGCTACTGTTTTGCTTTCAAGACCAATTCTCAGGAGGCTGGCTATGTCTTTCTGGATACTAGCCTTCGTCACCACCACTCATGACAAACTCTGGGTTTTTTCCTGGGTAAGAGGGACTTTCCTCTTTACTCCAAGGCTGTCTTTGCTTTTGCCTTGTTGTTCCTAATCTTCTTATCTCCCATTCCCCACTCCACTCCTACAATGAAAATGGCTTCAAAAGCTAAATGTGCCAAGGCCCCATGCATAGTCCATGGTTGGCATGCTAGACCAGTATTCCCAACATAAAGAATTAGCATCACACCGACCAACCACAGAGGATACCAACCAGAGGTGACTACTGAGCCACTGTGGGTCTCAGCTCCTTCATGAATATCTACATTCCAAGAATCATGATTCAGATACAACCTTAACTTTTTACTATTAAGCTTTCTGGGATATTTGTGGACTGATGTCAACCAGACTACTCAGCGGAAATTGATTCTAGTGAAAGTATGCTACAGTGTGCTTATTTCCCTTCTTCCAGACTATGACATTTTTTAAAAGCCTAAACAGAGGCAGGATTGTACCATATCAGAGAACTCTGTGTTGAGACCCTGGTACAAATACTTGTGCCTTGCAAGACCATACATTTCACCTACTTCCTTACCTTCTTGGCAAATCCATTTCTTATTAAGACCCACAGTTATATTTTTCCTTGCCTGGATTTCTACCCTTATCTGTACTGCTTATGTATTTACAATCCCATCATGTAATGTGTTATAGTACACAGAGAATGCAGATTCCTACAACATAGAAAGTAACTTGGAAAAGACTTCAAAGACAACCTAGACAAAAAAATCTCATTTGCAAATTTAAAAAAATGACCACTGAGGTGGACATGGCTGATCACACTAAAATGAGAATGCCAGTTTCCTGGCTCCCAATCTAATTACTGCCTGCTCATCATCTCCGCAAAAAGCCAAAGTTTTCTGGTGCAGGAGCTATAGCTATCACCCATCTGGCAAATAGAGAAGTTTGTGTTATAAGAATCTGGTGACTGAGTAAGACGATTACCATGAAGCCCTCCACATGCAGCATTCTCTGCACCACCATGTTTATTATGATGATCATTGTTAATGGACATTTCCAATGAGCTGGCTAACAAACCACTGTGAGCTCTACAGCTCCTCTCATGCATGAAGACTAACAACTATGAGATAAAGGTTTGAATCCATTTCTCTGAGAGACTCTCAGAGAAGTTATACAGGTTTGTCCACTGCTATCAATCATTTCTGAAAATAAATAGAGCTTGGTGTGTAAGGTGCACAGTTGGCCTCAGAGGCAAGTTAAATGAAGCCTCAGCTAACTCTGGGCAGATTGCCTCTCACTCCAGAGATCTCACGAAAGACACAGGCTTTTATGGAACTGATGCTCCCTTTTTCTATACCTCACCCCATGCCATCAAGGAAAAGAAACTTTTTCACTTTGTAACTGTGATATTTAAGGCTTTCAACCCCAGCACTCCTCCCACTTACCATACCTCGTCTAATATGGTTTTTGCTGCCCTAAATGAAAACCAAGTGTCAGAGGACAGGACTTCTTCTGCTGAACCCTCCTTTGCCCACTCTTGCAGAACACAACAGACCCTAAAATGGTCCACAGATGAATGTAACCAAGACCTATTCCAGAGAATCATAATATGAATAATATTTATACAATCATGGATGACATGCATAGGAATAGGCATGATTCTCCTTACATTATTACCACATAATAAATGCACCATTTGCCAAGGTCAGTACTTCTAAAAAGGACTAAACATCAGGCAAGAATATCCAGTGTAAGTACAGAAGTAGACACAATAAGGCCCATCAGGGTACATCTACCTGCTTAACTTAAAATCAATCCAGATAACTGCTCTCTGACAATTCTTCGCTAATGCTTTTTAAATGTTTAGCTGGCCAGCAGTAGAGATTTGGCTAAGTAGTAGGCTCTCTAAGAGTTACCAGCCACTGGACCTTAGAATAGAAAAGGGAACTTACAGGTAAATCTTATGGTGCAATCTTGCTCACTACAAGAGGACGATGAAAAACTTGTGGAGTCTGCAGAGCAGTTAACATTTACTTGATTATTATCACCAACCTTCTTCAAAACAATAGACATTTTATTCCCCTCAAAAGAAACAACTCCCTCAGTGAAGGGCAGCCCTTTAGCTGAATCAGATATAGTTAAGAAACTACAGAGCAGACACACTCCCATCAGTGTCAGACAGCTGGTCTGTGAATTGCCCCAAGTGGTGGTAGATCAGGGGTAGCAGCTCAGGGACCCACTCCAAGTCACATGAAAGCTGAGTCCTTAGCTGGAAACTTTCATCCACTAATCCTAGTTGTGACTTCAGTGGAAGTAAATAGAAATCTTTTTTTTTTTTTTTTTTAGATAGGGCCTCGCTTTGTAGTTCAGGCTGGCCCTGAGCTCAGCCTCAAACTCACATCACAGCAATCCTCCTGCCTCTGCCTCCCGAGTGCTGGGGTTACAGGCACGTGCCACCACACCCAGCACTGTGTTATGCGGTACTGGTTGCTGCTGGGCATGAGTCTCCACACCCAGGGTCATATGTGGTTACTGGGGAATCAAACCTGGCCTTTGTGCTTACAAGACAGGCGCCAGAACCACTGAGCTAAATCTCCAGCCCATAAATAGAAATCTTAAGGAGCTAGCACAAAGTAAACCTTCAATAAACATTAACTCTCCCCATCCCTCCACACTCCACTCCAGAGTCCATCGTAAGGCTAGATTTATATAGTAATAGCAGTCATTTTTGGCAACCATCCCCAACACTAATCAACCCATTTTGGGCTCATGAAAAGCCCTTGAAATATGGTGACCACTACTCACATGTTAGTTTCCCAACTCCTACAACATCTCAGCCCTCTCTAAGATAATCGGCAATGTGTGTCCTTCTCAGAGTATAGGACTCACTTTTAGAAGAAGGAGCCAACACAAGTCATGGTTACCACCTTGGGGAAACTTGGGGAATCTTGCTGAGGAAAAAAAAAAAGTAGCATAGAAAACAATGTAAGAATCCCGGGGGGGTGGTAGGGTGGGTGGGCTATGGGAAAAAATGAGAATTAAGTTGTGTCTTATACTGGTACAAATCCCCATTATGGAGTGCAATCATGATGTGTATATTTAATGTACCAATAAAGATAATTAAAAAAAAAAAAGAATCCCTTCTCCCTGGAAATAAACAAAAACAAACTTATATACTTAAACACTAAATTGTGTGACCAGACACGGAGGATGACAGAAAAGAGGAATGAGATGTTTAATAAGGAGTTTCCAGGGACCAGAGTCACTGCTCTGATCCCATTCCACTTTTTTCTTTAAAAAAGATCAGACTGCAGAAAGCACACTCAACCCTAACCATGGCTACTGTCCATGGTCTCCATTTCCTTCATCACCTTAAGAGGCATCAGTGACCTCCAGCAAGTATCCTTAGAGACAATCAGGCTCTAACGCGGTGGTGGTCTATGGCATGCCACCGTAGGCTGTTTGTTATCATTGAAAGTTCTAAGAAGTTCACCATCACTAAAGTCCCTACTGTAGGGAACCAAAAAGACAAATAACTGTCATCAACAGCAAAGGAAGTTTCTAGAGGAAAAAATAGGAGTTTTATTTCAGATGTCAAAGATACCACTTTCAGGAAGATGAAAAGGCAAAAGACCCAGCCAAGAGCAGGGTCACCAGCTTTTTGCTAAACTGGCATGGAATCAGTTTAAGTTTATACAAATAACCACAAAGGCACCCAAGTATAGAGCAGATGGCTAATGGCTACCCATTTAATAGTATTTCCCAGCAAAGGGCAGAGAAGGGGCTCCTCTCACACAGAGGCTTCACTGCAAATCTCAAATTCTTCTGGGCTTCAATCTTATAGAAAAAGGGCAATTTGGAAAACTATCCGGCTCTGCCCAAGCTGCTGCTTCTAATCAAGTTCTTTCGGCATCTAATCATGCCTTTCCGCATCCTCACATGCTCCAGCAGCAATGGTGTAAGGAAAACAACCTTCAGAATATTGAGCCATCTCTCCCCCCCACCTCCAGCAAGTTCCTGCCAAATGCAAGCATTTGTCAAAACATTTCTCCCACTCATGGGAATCCCTGTGCCAGATTTTGACATTGCAAGTTAAGGGAGGCAGAGTACCTAATACATCATTTGACTGTGTAGAAGGCGTGTGCCAATCTGCCAAGGAAGATCAGCCTTCCCATAAACTCGTTTGCCTTGAAAGAGCTTGTTCTTTAGATGGCCAAAGTTGGTCAGCCACAGCCTCATGTGAATGGGGAAAGAGAAATGCTCTAGTGTCAGGTCAGGAATC
Source organism: Petromus typicus (assembly GCA_004026965.1). Lineage (NCBI taxonomy): Eukaryota > Metazoa > Chordata > Mammalia > Rodentia > Petromuridae > Petromus > Petromus typicus. The sequence goes on from PVIR01000172.1 coordinate 9,271, forward strand.
CTTTGGCACATTCTAAAAGCCAATTTGAAATCCCTAAGCCTTCACCCATATCCCATTAATCATAATACACAGTCCCTTTGTAGTCCAGGGCCTAAAGGATGGACATCAGAGTGTGTGCAGACTCCACAGGCCTGAATGGACCAACCTTTCGGCAACACAGAGGTTAGCAGAGTAGGTCAGAAACACCAGAAGTAGTCTTTTAGCTCTCTGGCACGGGCCCAGTTGATGCCACCCTAACCCATCCTTCTGGCCCTCCCTCTCCAAGAATATCGGCAAAGCAAAGTGCTCTTGGCACAGAGATCCTTTAGCAAATCAGGAAAGGCAGCTGCATTTCACAGGGTAGCTTTTTCTTTTGGTTATGGTGGGGTGTTCATGCAACTGTAGCTAACAACACAAATGACTTCATGGAACACTGATTAAACAGAACTTCTAAAATGAGCTGTCACCAAGCTTCAGCTTTCAAAACATGAGGTGATTCACCACATCAAATAATTAGACCTCTAGTGAAAAAAATGTCCAACCCCACCTACTAATATTTACTTCTTTTCTCTGCACCCCACCTCATTCCCTCCACAGGGAGAAAAGTCACGTGTAGTGTTTACCCACAGTGACACAGAACATACAGTAGACACAGAGCCCAGCCTACTCATTTCCAGGTGGCATCACTTCTGGTAGGTGGGTGCTCCTTTCCTTGGGAGCTGAGCAAACAGGACCCCATTCACATGTGGGTTCTCTCCACCACAATGTGAGCCCAGCCCTGTTGCCTTCATGTGCAAGGCCTTTTCCCTTTTCAACACACTACATTAGGAGGAAGGGAAAACCCTGGCAGCACTCTGGCAGAAACTGAGCCCTCCAGGGATACACAAGTTCAGTTTCTGTGCCTATCTTATTTCCTGACATTGGGCCCTACTGGTGGCCCAGGCTCTAGACACTGTGGGAAACTCACTGTGCTGCATTTCTAATAGCACCGTGAGTACCTTTCCCAACAAAGACAGAGTCACAGGACCCGTGAGAACCTCCAAAACATAAGCTGGCCAAAAAGAGTTTCACTGGGCAGAGACCAGGCATCTCTCACAAAACCAGAATTATCTGAATTGCAATAAGATGAATTCACAGATCCCAGAGCCACTTCCAGGCTGGTCTGAACTGCTTGCATCAGGATCAAATAAAAAGGAGGCAGCAGGGTTATGATGCCAGTTCTCTGGGTTGACATTTTTCCTTTTTTCCCTGAGACAAGGTCTTACTATGTGATCCAGACTGGCCTCAAATTTGCAATCCTTCTGCCTCAGCCTCCTGAGTGCTAGGATTATAGGTACATACCTCCATGCTCAGGTTGCCAACTTTCACTTGCTCTGAGATCCCAAGGAATTCAAATGACCATGAACATTTATATTTACATGCAAATATCATCAGAATGTCAAGTTATTGAACAAATAACATCCCACGCAAAGAAATTTGCACAAAAATTAAGTGTTCCTTTGTTGCATGAAATCACAAGATGGATGTTAGTGCTGGTTTTAGACAAACTCACTAAGAGTTCCTCATGCAGGATTCCAAGATCACAAACACTGGCCCCCATCAATCTTCCTGCTCAGTCCACCAGGCTATGTACCCTTCCTACCTGAGGCACTTGTAGCATTGTTCTTCTGGATGGAGTAGTTCTCCCTCTATTTCAGGCCTCAAATGTGTCTCTTACAGTCAAATTTTACCATGGGTAATACTCTCCTCAAATAAAACACTACACCACAGCCTGGTTTATAATATAGTTATACCATGCTGCTAATATATCCCTCCTGCTTCAGTGAGAGGTGGCATAGCAGAGAGCCGAGCCTCTGACCCCATCCACTTAACAGCACTTCTGTTAGGTCAAGCATCTTCTCCATACATTACACATAGTCTGTGACTCAGCACCTCCCACAGAATTAGATCTGTTTAATGAAATGACAAGCTCTTCAATTTATGATTACTTTTTAAAATTGAGTTTCTATTGAGAGGAAATAGAAAAAGTTCCCTCCTGTTAGAGCTGAAGGCGTGATGAGAAATATGCAGATCAAGAGGCAGTTCAACACCAAGGTGTACCTTCAGGTACTGAGTGTTTCATATTGGTCCTTCAAGGCGAGGTTTTCACAGCCCATCAGGTACTGGCAACATTTTGATGTCTGTGATATGCTGGGCCTGGCCTTTACACTGCAAGGCGATAAACAGAAGGAGCAACAGGGTTACCAGTTTGTATACTTGGAATGTAATCCAGATGACCAACTCAGCAGAATGCCTCTACAAGGCCAATGACTGCTAGATAAAATAACTTGGCTGGCTGGCAGGTGTAGTGGTACATACCTGTAATCCCAGAACTCAGGGGGCTGAGGCAGGAGGATCAACATAAACTTGAGGCTAAAACTTGTCTACATAGTAAGTTCAAGACTAACTTGAACTACCCAGTGAGACCCGGTCTCAAAAACTTTAAATAGATAAATAATATGGCTGGGCTGGAGTTGTAGCTTGGTAATAGAACAGGCTTAGCATAAATAAGGCCCTGGGTTTAATTCCCAGCATGCAAAAATAAATAAATAAATAAATAAATAAATAAATAAATAAATAACCTGGCTGGAAAACCAAGACAGCCAGATTCTCCTTCCCGGGGGCAATTCAGGTACTCAGGGTACAAAAAGAGATTAGATCATTCTAGAGGCTTCTCTTCCAATCTGGGGTTTATACTGTTCATGGATGATCAAGCTCTTCCTTCCAAAGTAACAGTTATATTCAAAGTCTTATCTTTATTCTCTGACTTTTATTGCCAACACTGGTCACTACCTGTGCCAAGAAAATCACAGCTCAACTGCACAGGCAGACATTCTTTGTACCGATTACCTTGCCATTCAGAGCTTTCCAAGAACACACACTGAACCCAGGACTCCTGAGCTACTCACCTGAGCCACCCTGCAGAACAGGTTCGCCCAACTGATAGGAAACAGCAACATGTTGGTGATGGCCCCAGATTCCACTGAAACCCAACTCAGGTGAGACCCTCAGTGTTGACTGCAGCAGCCCAAATTATTTTCTGACATAACCATGCTTAGTGTTCTGTCTGTGGTGCTGGGGAAAGAATCCAGGACAGTGAGTATGGTTAGTTTTGTTTTTGGTTTTTTTCTGGCCTTTTGTTGTGTTTTTAGTTAAGTCTCAGAAAAAAAATAGGTGCAAGCAGGTTTGTTAACTCTCCTGTTTAAACAAATTATAAAAACAAAAAATGATGGGCTAGGCACAGTAGCACACACCTGTAATCCCAGTATTCTAGAGAAGCTGAAGCAAGAGAATTGCATGTTCAAGGCCAGTGTGAAGGACCTGAGTACAACCTCTAGTTCTGGAAAAAGAAAAGGCATAGTGAGGCACAGTGACACATGCGCACCAATAATTCCAAGTATTCAGGAGGCTAGGATAAGATGATCTCAAGTTCAGAGTTAGCTGGACAACTTAGTATGATGCTGTCTCAAAATAAATACTAAAAAGGGGTCAAGGACATATCTTAGTCAAGGCCTTAGGCTCAATCCCCAGTACCAAGTAATTATCAGATAGATAGGTAGGTAGGTAGGTAGGTAGATAGGTAGATAGATAGATAGATAGATAGATGGATGGATGGCCCAATTCTAGGCTAACATATCGCCCATAAAGCATTTTCTCTAGCTTACTGATTTCCCATGTTATAAGTTGATTACAAAGTCAATTTAAACTTCATGTAGACTAAGTAAAATTCCCTTTCGCTCTCCCATCTTCTTAACAGTCTGGAGTTTTTATTTCATAAGATTCCACATGAGAAAATTAGCTGAATCAAAGGTCTTATATGGAAATATCACTGACAAGGACATGACACTACTTTTTGAGAAGGAGTGACACTTTGCTACCTGAATCTTGGACATCAATTTTGGATGCATTTAGAAAGAAATTCCAATCTTTAATGCACATAATCAATGGTTTCAACTCTTTATGAACATAAAAGATGCCAAGAAAGTTTGAAAGAATCAACAGAAAGGATGTTAAAGAGCCATACAGTGAACTAAATCCCTCAAGCATCTTTGCAGTGAGTATCCTCCTGGCAAGCACAACTCAGCTGAGAAAAGACTAAGTACAACATTTGTGCAAAGACAAAAGAATATCACTTATTTCCACAGGAAAACCCCAAGTAATTATTGCAAAAGGTCCCTCTACTTCTGCCTTCTTGTATGAATTCACAATTTGAAAAGTCACTGTATATTATTCAGCCCATTTTGAGGCAATGAGCTGAGGCTCTTCACAGGTTTCCCTAAGACAGCGCTTCTCTAGTGGTGAGACTGGTCTCCCTCTACCTGCCTCTGCATTTTTTTTTTCTGAGGCCAGAGACTTTCTATTACCAACTCTTGAAGGCTTAAATCACATAATGACAGCAATAAAGGACCCCTGATATCTGTTTCCATTCATCTCCCTCAGTTTCACTTTCTGCTACCCCACACCACACAAGCTCCCCTTGAACTTCACGATGATTGATCAGCTGTTCGAACCTCTACAGACTCATTTTCAGCAGATGAAAAATAAGATAGAGAAAGTAAATAGCTTTTAAAACATCAAAACTGGCTTACTCCATGAGAGGTCACAGAAATGCCTTCTCTCCTTGCTGCCTTCTAACAAATCCTATTGGCTGTCCAAGCCCAATCTCTCTTCAAGAAGCCTCCTCCTCCCGTGTTCCCACAGCCATCTCAACCGACACAGGCAATGATCCATAGACAGGATATCATCTCCTATGCCTAGGGCTCCTCACATCATATTTTAAAACCAACATACATATATAACTTGAACACTCAAGTCCCCAGAATAAATCAAGCCAAAGCCATCAACCAGCTGCTCCCATGGGTGAGATAAAAACACTTTAGTCTCATTTGTAGAAACCTACATATTCAGCATAAAAGCCAGTGCTGCCCACAGGGCTTACAGTCTAGATTAAACAAACAACTCCAAAATAAAATTTACCATTAAGAGAAAATTGTTAAATTTCACATAGGACCAAGCTTCTATGGTATTTATACTGCACTTATATGAAGTACCACATGGGGCCTTGGCTGGCTTTTGTTCATTCTAAATTATTCAGCACTCCATTGATAGATTGCTAATTAAAATACTAACCCCTAAGGCACAGGCCCAGCTAAGAACAGTCCTCTTAGCTCCATTACTCCCGCTAACCACATCAGAGCAAATCTCTTCATCTGCCTCCCTCCTCTCCAACTGCCATGGTACACCCAGGGCCTTCACCCTGAGGAGTCAAACTTGTTTAACAGCTAAGAATGGAAAATAGAAAATCTGGTGAGAGGTGATTTACTGAGGTCCCATCTGGGTCTCCTGCTCCAGAAGGGGCAGGAAGGAAGGACAGTGCTGCCACCTGGCACTCGAAAGCATGCTGTCTTTTCCTAGAATACAGCTCAGTTCCTTTTCCACACAGCAGGGCTATTTGTCCAGCAGGAGCCCTTCTCCTCATCCCCTTGGCACTATGTTCCCCTCTCCATGCTCCTGAGGGCCATCAGAACCACGGGACATGTGTTCCAGAAAGTGAAGGGAAAAGGGAAGGTTCTGAGACCATGGACTGGACCCCACCACTCCTGCGGCCCAATGTACATCTCACAACAGTGCCTCTGACCCAGCTCTTGGTCCAGCACTTTCCTCATGTCTTGCTTGGGGTTTTCTAACTCAGACATTAGCAGGATTTCTTTTAAAAGGCTGGTGTGTAAATAGAAAGTATACAGATCCTTACAGCTCAGTGAACTTTCTAAAGTGTATACATTTGCCATCAGATCAAAAATATCACAGAAGCTCCTCACGACTATTCCTCCTTTCAGCAAGAAATGTGTTTTCCAGTTTAAATTTAAATGAATATTATTTCAATCCTTTGAGCAACCACCACTTCAGGGTGATTTCTTTCTATTAAATCAGAGACAGGGGACAAAGGATACATAGAGAATATAGGGGCAACAAAGAGCTAGCATTTAATCAAATGCTTCCTGAGCGTCAGATAAAGTGACAGGTAGGGAAAACTTTTGCAGACTTGTGATCAGAATTAACATCATCAGCCACAAGACATTTAGATGTAATATGCTTGAATAGTGGCTTGCAATGATCAGACTAACTGGCCAAAAAATACTACTCAAGTGCAGAACCCAACAGTGACCAGAGTATCATCTTTAAAATTATCTGGACCACAAAAGTCAGAGACAACTAGAGATTATATTTTAAATGACAAGACTAAACAGAAAAAATGTACACATTTCACACAGCAAGAAATTCAGTGTCATCCTCCATCTTTCTTTGTTATTCATAACTGTTTCAGAAGGGAAGAGTTGTAAAACACTGTTCTCCATGGTGACCCCAAATCTGCCTCCCTGAAATTCTTCTTGCAGCTAACATGCCCTAAACTGGGATTTGCCAGGCCCTCAAAACTCCACACATGAGGTGGGGTCTCACATGCTTACCCAACAATCCCACACAAGCTTATTCTTTAAACCTGCAAATACCAGCAACTTGTTTTGTAAGATAGCACCAAATACTTGGCATGGTGCCTATCCTCAAGGAGAAGTCAAGGAGATAAGGCAATTAATGAAAAAATTAAGTAATCACCCAAGAGATAAAGAGAAGAGCAGGCCGGTGACAGGTACTGAGACACAAGAGAGGATGTGAGCAAATCCCAAGACCATGCACAGGATAAACATTACTTACAGCATACAAATAGCAGACTTCCTTAGGCCAAGTTAGAAAGGATTTATAGGAAAGCTACAAACTGATTTTTGTTTTAAGAAAGAGAATAAACTTAGAAATTGACAGGAAATGACTACTCCAGGTAGATATATTCACCAAATATATGCACAGAAAACTCAAGGTATATTCAGAAAATAATGAACAGACTGACTCAGCCCAGTGGGAGGGAGTAGATCACAAAGTGATAATCAACTGACTGAATATCACCTGACTACAGGGAAGGTTCACTGGACTAGCTAGGAGGGCATTTGTAGCTCACGTGCTGGGAAGCCCTGGTGGGTTCTCATGTTCACTGCCATGCAGCCAGAGGCACCTGGCTACACAGGAAGGATCATGTGGAGATGTCTTTTTTCAAGATGTTGAAATGGCAATGTGCCTGATCCCAGGCAAGCAACCAATCATTACAAATGGTTGCCACTCAGTGAGTGCTGAGCACTATTGTATGTATTTCACTCTCAAAACAAATCTAGGAGTATATGTCTTGTGTTTAGATGTCTCTCCAAAGCCTCATATGCTCCTAGGTGGGACTTGTTCAGAGGTGGCTGGATCTAGAGTGTGTGATGCTAGGATTCATTCAGGTGATTTTTCAGGTCCCCCAGGAGCACCAGGATTACCCACACTGAGTAGTCTGGAAAAGACATAAGAGATAGAAAGAGCTGTGGTCATCCCTTGGTTGCCTGCTTTGCTACTTTCTGCTTGCAGTGAAATTTTTCTCTCTGCAATGTCTGTGTCATCCACTCAGCGTTGGTATTAGCCAATTATGGACTGAAACTTCTACAAATTGTGAGCTAAGTAAATCCTTTCCCCTTTAACTTTGAATGTCAGGTACTTTGACTTTGCAATAACAGAAAAGTAACTTAGAAATTTGGTACTGAGAGTGCAATCATTGCTATGACTATGTCTGACCCTGTGGTTCAGGAGCCTTTGGAATGGGCTTGCAGAAAGGCTGATTGAATATCAACTGACTACAAGGAAATGTTCACTGGGGGAGGAGGTGAGTGTAAACATACTGGCCAGCCTGTCTCATTTCAGGCTGTCCAGAAGAGAGAAAGTATACTGACATCAGGAACAAGAGAATCGAAATTCCTAACACAGAGCTAGAGATATAGCTCAGTGGTTCCAACACTTGCCTTGAAATTCCTGATACAATGGCATCCTATCATGGTGAGCTCTGTTATCCATGGATCTGGCTAGGCTCAGAATCTGAGCAAGATTCTCACTCTCAGCAAAAGAGTGAGGGTTTATCTCACTGGTACTGAAAAATCTGTAAAACAATTTAGAGAAGTTGACTGATTGCAGCATCACTCTATAAAGAGAGCCTACAGTAATGTCATTAATTTATTTTAAAAAATATTTATTGCTTCACATGTGCTTCTATGTGCTATACATGTTCTAACAACTGGAGACTGAGCAATGAAAAGTTCAGTGCTCTCATGGGCCTCAGAATCTAGGTACAGAAGACAAGCACACAGAAGGGCTAGCTGTAAGTGGCTTAGGGGTGGCAGATAAGGCCTCCCTAAAAAGGAGCCTCAACAGAAGCTCAATGGCAAGAAGCCACCAAGGCAAAGACCTAAGAGACAGTGTAGAGGACTGCAGCAGTGAAGGCTAGAGCCTGCGGTACTAAGGGAACTAGAGGGTGGAACCATCACGGGCAAGATACAAGAACACTAATGAGCAGGCATAGGAAGGGGTCAGATTACACAGGACTTTAGTGGTCCAGTTAGGGCTTGGATTTTATTCTACAAGCAAAAGGAAAGTAGTCAGGCAGTTTTGAGCAGAGAAGTGACAGCATCTGACTGACACTTTACAAGACAAAAGAAGAAGCAGGGAACCAGTGAGAGAGTTTTTATTATCAAGGCCAGAAACCATGAAAGCTCACCAGGGCAGAGCAGGAAGTGTGATGAGAAATTTGAGGCTTCAGGTTATGTTTGGGAGTCACAGCAACAGTACTTGCTGCCACAGTGGGAATTGAGAAAGGATTATACGATATGACCTCTAAGCATCTTGTGAGGTGGCAACTTTGGAAGTGTATACACTTCCATCTGGAACGATTTCACTTTCCCTAGTGCATCAACACAATGATTAATGTAAGATGTCAACCTAAATGAATTAATTAAAAGAGACCCAGAGAGCTGGTTAAACTATTTCTGGATGTATCTGTGAGGGTATTTCCAGAAGAGATTAGCACTGGAATCAGTACATTCTACCCTCAACAAAGAGCAGATATCATCTAAACCAATGAAGGCCCAAAACAGAAGAAAAAAGGCAGAAGGAGGACAAATTCTCTTTCCACAGATCTCTTTTTCTGCCTTCTGACATGGGACCTCCTGATTCTAGGGCCATTGGACTTAACATCAGCAATTTCTACTTCCAGGACCAAAATCTGCATTAATAAGGTTCTCCAAATAAATACGACATTAGGATTTAGATCTATAAAAGAAAATTTATTATGAGAATTGGCTCCCATAGTTATGGAGGTAAAATACTGAAAAGTGAGAAAAAAACAGTAATGAAATAAGCTACTCAGTCACCAGAAAAACACATACAAGGATCAAGTGCGCAGCAGACAGATCCTCCCACTACCATCAACCTAATAAGACGACATGTGCTGAAACCTCAATTTCTGGTCCATCTTGTTTGCCCTGCAAAGTGGGCTTGGGTATGCCACCTAATAGCATATAGTCTTGGCTCTACTTCTATCTACACTCAGAAGCTCTTGTGAACAAGAAAAATGACAAGTAAACACAAACAACTTGGGCAGGACACAATGTACATATGCAAGAAGATAGTGTTAAAATGATGCTGATGGTTTCTGAAGGAGAAATGTAAAAGCCACCTAAACAAACTCAAAGCCACCTCACCTCTCCCATACGGCCAAAGTGAGGGGATTAATGTGGAATGGTAATATACACTTAGACACCATGCACATGCACAAAGTGGAGAACTCTTTTTTATTTAATCACACAAATGCTGTACTTAGCATACTACTGATTTGCCTAATGCAGACTTGCTGCATCTTTAGAAAGGTATCTGACCTAAACCACCAGGCCCTGTTCCTAGAAGATGCACCGCCCCCATGCCAAGGTGCTGATCAGCTGGCATGCGCAGTACTAACTGGAAGAGCAGAAAGCAGCCATCTCTGCCAGGACATCAGCACACCTTGGATCCAGATGCTCAAACTGGAGCTAAATCACTAGCTTCGAGGGCATGATGGGCTGCTGACATCTAACAAAGGAAGAAAACCCTAGCTGGCCTCATAGAGTCTGATAAGCTTCACTTCTGTAGTTAATACCTGAGCACCATTTCTGTGCAAGCGTCCACGAAGCATCAGCTCTGTCGAGTGTAGCCCCCACACCAGGCACCTCTTTTCTGTTACCATCACTCTGCCTCTAACTCCCTTCATTCAGTCTCATCCCTTTGCCATCTGCATCCAAACCACAACCCACGTGAGGCTTCATTCTAAAAAGGATAACAGGTGATCCTTCTCTGTGGCCTTCTGTACCTTAGCACTAAATAACCATGACATGGAACTAAGTCACATTTTAAACTGTTTTATACTGAATCAGTATTATTTCCATTCTAAAATTCAACTGGAAACCTATTTCACTGAGAAATGAAAACCATATAAATGAAATTTCTTTATTTTCATGGATAAGTAAAATCTCAAGAACAAAATAATTTACTCCATCCTTATTTTAATGACTTATTTGAAACTACTCTGTATCTTTATGTTTCTTTCCAATATGCACTTCTTTCTAGTCATCTTTCAATCAGACAGGAAGTCTCAAGGTCACAGGGGTCAGATCCCTGTTGAAAGGCACTCCCCAGGTCACCCATGCTGCACAGTGCTGACACCTGTAGAAAGGGTACGCTCATGTGCCCCTAAGGCTGCCCATTCCATACTTGCAGGGGAGTGGTCCAAGTGACCACATACTCCTGCAGAAGGTCAAGCTAATTCTCGGCAACATAGAGGATATCCATTGTGCATCATCTTATTCCTTGGACAAGACCAGAAGAAAGAGCACAAGCTTCACATGACAACACTACAGCATTTCATGGTCACATCTTTTCCCTGGACCCTAGGTTCTGGATCCTTTCTTCATATGCTATGATGTGCAGGTACTTGCTATTCCAGGCTTCACCCTCTGGATGAGCTCTGTTTATGAGGTCTCCTTAAAATATGTCACTGAATCAAAACATAATACAGTGGAGTCACCTCATATCGAGGGAGGGCTTCATCCATTAAAAAAATTTTATTAGTATATCTGTAGTACATAATGATTACATTCATCATTGGGAGTTGGTACACAGACATAACACATTTTAATTCCTTTCCTTCTCCAGACTTAATTCTAAATTCTAATGAAGCAAAAGCTATGCAGCACCAAAATTACCCTTTAAAGTCCCTTACAACTACCCCATCATCCCAGAGAGATCCCTCCACTTCCAGAGGCTCTGAACTAAACAAATAAGTTTCTTCTTTCAATATCACTAACTGTAATATGACTAGAGTTACTCTTGGTTTTTCAGTTCATTTGTTTCTTGGAGATTTTTGTGTTCACCTTGCACACAAAGCCACTTGCCTAAAATGTAAATGTATCAATAAGCCAGATTTACCTAAGTAGTAATGACACTATTACTTGGTCTTCTCCAAAGGATATCTTTTCTGGGGTTCTTCAAAATTCATCCTCCCTGCCACACCTGGTCTCTGATCCAGGCCAATGTTTCTTGGCAGTCAAAATCTATCACTGACCAATGCTCAACCAAGAAATTGCAAATCTTCCATTCTACTTACTCACTTTTGTGAATCTTTGTCCTGATAATAGAGGTCATAAAGAGGTTAATGTGATAGGAATCTTACTATAGTACATAAAATCAATAGCACTGTCCTTTTCTAAAGTCTGCTACAACTTAGGCAACTGCTTTTTTGCCCATAAGACAAAAGTGCACTCTTGAGCATTATTTATCATCTGAGGAGAAAAAATATTGGCACATTTTCCTGCCAGTATGTATCTGAAACATACATTCATTCATTCGTTCATTCATTCATTCGTTCATCCATTTCAGTGCTGGAGAACACATTCTATGTAAGAGTTCTACCACAAAGCTACATCCTCAGGCCGTCTGATTAGGCTTACAGTTGGCTTAAGTCATGTTAGCACCACAACTACATAGACCGTAGCTGACACACGGGCATGTAAGATGAAAAGTATCGTTTTTATGAGCAAAATAATGAACAGTGAGCTTTAAAAGACTTCACATGACACCTCTGTTCAAAACAATATCAGAGTGAGGAATGGTAGCACAAACTTGTAGTCCCAGGATGCAGGAGACTGAGGCAGGAGGATCATGAGTTAGAGGCTAGTCTGGGCAACTCAGCAAAACCCTATATCTCAGTATGAAATAAATATCTCAGTGGAGCAGCACTTGCCTAGCATGAACTCTCCCTGAGTTCAATCCCTAATACCATCAGCAACAACAACAAAAATCAAATACTTCACACAATGTCAAAACAATAAAAGGAATTACATAAATCAAAATCAATTATTTTATGGAAACAAGCCCATCTCTCAAAGAAATGTTCATCTTAAGTCATCTTTGCTCTCAGGAATAAGCTCCCTTCAATGTAGTCAAGGACTACATGGCAGAACCAAAAGAGTGCCACAAAGTAGAGAAGCAGCCCTGAAGATACCCAGACAAAGAGATGCTTCTGTGCTTGGAATATCACTGTGTGGCACATCCTAGAGCAACTGTTTTTAAAAGGGGGACATGGGCTAGGGATTAGCTCAAGTGGTACCCTGCCTACCTTAGAAGCACAAGGGCCCCAAGTTCAATCCTTGCTACCACAAAGAAAAATGTTTTTAAATAAAAACTCACCTCTTATAAGAGGGATAAACTCTTATAACAGCTTGTAAACTTCTTTTTCATTTGGATGTGTAGTATAGGCCCATCTCTCCTTTCTTCCACAGAAAGTACAGGAATCTGTGGTTATTCTTCTTGGATGTTATGTAATATGCTTTCAGTCTTGAAAGGCTATACAAAGCTTCAAGTCCTGACTCACTCCATCTAATCAAGCTATTCAGAGAGGCCCATCCTCCCAAACATTCAAGTAAGAGACAGAAGAGTATACTGACGGAGAGATGAGGAAGGGAGGTACACTAGGCCACAATGAAGAACCAGAAGAGGTGAGCTTCCCTGACCACTCTCAGGGAGCTGCTATGACAACCAGTGGTACCACATCTCACCCTTGACATTCCAAAGGGCAACAATGATAAGACAGCCTCCCCCCCTTCAGACACCACTTCTGGGTGGGACTTATATTGTCACCGCACTATTAAGGATGATATCTTTTTCTTCTTTTGTATTCAATGTTATGCTTGGTATCAAGCAGATTCTCAAATGTGTGTCATAAAACTCTACTCAATCCCACAAGACCAAGTAAGGGAGTAGTTAGTCTGGCAAATATTAGCTGAAAATATATCTCTGCAAAACAGACTCTCCTTGGGACATCACCAAGTTCACAGCCCAAACTGTATAAGGTGAAACTGACACCATTTCCTCCTGTTAGATCAGAAAGCACAGTACTGAAACTATCAAACTTCTCTGGCTCTGTGCCGTGAAATAGCTCAGCTACTAACCACTGTCTCCCTCAGTAATTATGTAAAAATCCCTGCACTTTCTTTGGGTAAGTATCTTACACAGCAAGTTAACAGGAAGGAGTTCAGATGGATAATAAACATAGCCCATCACAGAACCATGACCACTGGCAAGCACCAAGAGCAAAAGGTAAGATTTTAAATTCTAGTGTTAAGGCAGGAGTTTATTATATGACATAAAGTGGAAAAGAGACCCCTTAAAAGTTTGGTTGGTGCACAGCTTTAGATACAAGCTACGTTCCAGGGATTTGGGTGTTATTTACCACTCAGACATATCATGATTCTTTGTCCAGCATTTAGGCAGTTTCTGATTTCTGAGATGGTTCACACTGCAACCTGAGCATCACTCAGACTGATGCCCTTAGCACCTGTCCCCGTGAGAGAGCCACACATTACTGAGTGTTGTGTAACCCCCGCAACCTGCTGAGTGGAATCTGGTTACACACTGCCAGTTGGATTTCAGGGCCATTACTATTGCACACTGAATGATCCGTAGAGCCTTTTTAAAGGATGGATTAGAGAAGGAACGCGAGGTGAGGGCGGAGGGAGAAGTGGAGGACACACTGGAGGAAAGGGTGAAAACCCAGCACACTTTTGGGCCGGGGAGTTAGCTCAGTGGTTCCGGCGCCTGTCTCGCAAGCGCAAGGACCCGGGTTCGATTCCCCGGTAACCATATAACAATACTGGGTGTGGAGACCCACACCCAGCAGCAACCAGTACCACATACCACAGTGCCGGGTGTGGTGGCTCACGCCTGTCATCCCAGCACTCGGGAGGCAGAGGCAGGAGGATTGTGATGTGAGTTTGAGGCTGAGCTCAGGGCCAGCCTGAACCACAAAGCAAGACCCTGTCTCCAAAAACCTAAAAAAAAAAAAAACCCAGCACACTTTTAAAAGAGAAAATGGACAAAATTTAAAAAAAAAAAAAAAAAAAAAAGACCAGACTCTTTGTGCAGGCAGAGTCCACTTTCCAGTTTGAGGAGACATACTAGATTTCAGCCCTTCCAGACCTGGAAACTGAGTTTCTCCAACAATGCCAGCACTTGGCTAGATTAGAGGACCCAAATCAAGGCTGGCCAGCTGACAGACGATGAGTCAGCACCCAAAACTCCCTTTCCGAATCTTCAAACTCTCACCTCACACTGCTTTGTGGCTTTACCAAGGTCAAGATCTTTTATTGATTTGATTATCAGCAACTAAGGCAGTGTATTTGTAATGGTATCTCATTAACAAGCCTCTGAGGGTTGTATTAAGAGTCCTACATCTTTCTCATAACTCACTGAAGCCAAGAGGTTAAGCCTAAGGCCTTATCTTTGGAAAATTAGGAACTAGAACAGTACTCTGAACCTTAGTCTATATATACCTCAAGATTGTGATACTAACCTCTATTGTGTTTTTTTCTACCCTCCCTCTTCAATCTCGGAGTTCAGGATATATTTTAAATTGTGGTAATGCCTGTAAAACAAAACTTAGAGGGCCAGGGATATAGCTGAGTGGTGCCATGCCTGCCTAGCAAGCACAAGGTCCCAGTAATGGAAAAACATAAAAACAAAAAAATAAATAGCATAACCATTTCTAAGTGTACCGTTCAGTGGCATTCACACTGTTGTGCAACCAATATCTATAGCCAAAACTTCACTATTGTCTAGCAAAACAAATCCTAAACCTCAAAAAAAAACAAAACCCTCTACTGTTCCCTCAGTGATCACACTGTACTTTGTCTTCAAGAATCTTGCCATTCTAGATATTTCATATACTGTGTGGAATCACAAATATGTATCTCTTCATAATTGGCTTATTTCAGTTAGTGAAATGCCCTCAAGGTTCATGCATGTTGCACTCTGTGTCAGAATTTCATTGCAGGCTGAATGCACTCCAATGTACAGATACCCCACATCTCGTCATGCATCCACCCTTATAATGAACAGCGAGGTGGTCTCCATCTTGGGCAACTGTGAACAATGGTGCTCTGTGCCCTCCTTTCTTCTCTGACCTTTACTTATATTCAGTACCTAACATCCTGTCTGACACAGCAAGAAGAAATTACAAACAGTATCTTTCCATTTGCAAAAGGGCATCTTAGGAAATTAGGTGGGAATAGACTTTCAAATTTGATTTTTAAACCCACAGATATTAATGCTATTATACTTGTCATAACACTGAGGTAATTATGCACCCATGTATTAAGTTAATTGTATTTGCATACATATAATTTAAGCGGACTATAAATCAATTTAACAAAATTCTGAGTCTTTAAAACTTTTTTTTTAACCGGTGATGGGTGGATGACACCAGACCATTGTTTTGTTTTATAGTACTAGGGATTAAACTCAGGACCTTGTACTCATGAAGCAGGCACCAGAACCTCTGAGCTAAATCCCAGGCCATTTTAATTTTTTTTTTTTAAGACAGAGTCTTCTCACTATGTATCTCACTATGTAGCCTTGAACTCACTATATAGACCAGGCTGGTTTGAACTTGTGGCAATCCTCCAGCCTCAGCCTCCCATGCTGGAATTACAGGCATGCACCACCATATTCAGCAGCATCTTTAAATTTTTAACCAAACAGACCAGAATTGCCAAAATGAATGGAGTATTTTTCTAACAATCTCAGAGGCTCTAGTGTATTTTTAGAGAATATTAAGAACATTTGAAGCTTAACTAACTCCAGAGGACAACTGCAAATAAACAACCACACAATACTGGTATTCATATCTGAAAGTTATACTTTTATTTTATTAATTTTATTTAATTAATTAACTTATTATTTATTTTTGGTACCAGGAGTCAAACTTGAGACCTTGAACTTGCAAGGCAAGTGCCAGAACCACTGAGCTAAATCCCAGGCCCACACATTATTTTTAATACTGGTAAATCAATGAACCTCTACCTCCTCCAACCCGATCTTTTCCCCACACATTTGACTATATCTTAAAGAGAAAACCTTTACAAGAGAAAGCTCTCTAGGCATAATGTACTGCCACAGTAGAAAGCAACTGGAAAAGTGGACCATCAGGTCTGAAATCATTCAAGTCAGTTTCAGACGAGGTACTGATGAGCTACAGCATCCTCACACTTCTTCCCAAAGCAGCAGTTCTGAAAGGAACACAATTCATCAGATGTGCAGGACGTGGTGTGTTGGTCATATCAGGAGGTCACCCATTTTAAAAGCACAGCCACCAGCTTGGTGTGTGAAGTTTGCTACAGTCACATGTGGTAAAGTTACAATTAAAAGAAGCAGCAACTTGACAGCCAAGAAACAGTTTCCGGTGGACACATTCATTTTCCTTATTTTACAAATCAACATTAGTCCTCCTTAGAAAGTAAATGTAAATTTAAATGTGATTAGATCTGATGAGATGAAATAAAACAATTCATCTCTTTTCAATGTACTGATCCCTCTTTCATATTTATTCACACAACAAATGAACCACAGAAAAATTCCAAGTCACAAGACCATATGGAAGAGTCTCTTCCTCCCCTGTCACATACTGGTTTCCACATTTACTCCGGCAGCTACAAGGTGTTCTGCATTTGTTGCCCAGGTGAGCAGTGCAAAGCTGATCAGAATCTTCAGGTTAAATCTATGGTACTACCTACTTTCCTAAAGCAGATGAGACTAAAACCAAACAGACCTAGTTTTTCTCCGATTCACTGCTCTCACTTTTGAAAACAACCTGCTCTGCTCAGACCCGAAGAGGGATGGACAGTCATATTTCCCTCCTCCATATTATGCAAATATCTATGGGTCTTGATGAGACTGATGATAAGACCATGTGAGTTATTTGGAAGAATTAATGGAGACTGCCTTTTGACAGAGGAAGGTAAGTGTACACATATATATGTGACCCAAATTACATATTATGTTAGGGTATTCAAAAACAAGCCTGCCACACAACCAATGTTGTTTTGCTGTTGTTCCATGTCCACATCTTGTGCTAAGACTTTGAGCAATAATAAAAAAGAAATACAACATTTCATTATCTCCTGACAGGGGTTCCTCATTCCATAGATCTAGGCAAGAGTCAAAGAAAACAGATGGGCGTTCACTGGTTATCTAAGCCAACAGCCTCTCCAAAAATCACAGGAGATATTACACTCAAGGTGACTGCTGAAGAAGATCCATGAGCTGGAAATGGGAGGAGAAGTAGAGGAGTCCAAGCAGAATTTAAACCAACTCAACAGCACTGTTGGGTGCTTGTGGTAAAGCAAATTCCACCTTGGAAATTGTGAAGAATGTGAGCATAAGATTTAACCTCTATTTTCCACGAAGGCAATTTTGCAAATACACACTCTACCAGCAGTTGCACACACAAAAGAAAAAGGAATGGAGAACCCAAAATTAGCTGGATCGCCAAGCTTTCTATTTGGATTTGTAACTTTTAATTTGGCTCAGTGACTCATCCTATTTTCAGCAGAACCACCTTTGTTAGATGCTTGAGTAAAGGATGCATAGAAATAAATACCTATGAACTCACTATTCAAATTAATAGACTTGAATACTGTTCCCAGTCCTGTTTTCCTGCTCTTCTCACCTCAAATTATTCTGCAATCTCCTTTCCCCTCAGTCTTTAGTTTTTACTTATGGTTGTATCACGTGCATAGTTTTCAACAGCACTGTTCATTTATTCCCAGAAAGTCAAAGACTATATTTTGTAGATAGTGTTCTCCAAAGCACTATGAACAATGACACCTACGTTGGGTATCACAGGAACTGAGGAAATATGCTCTATGAATACATCGAATGGCTAGTGAGGCCACCCTGGGCCCGGGGTGGGCAGTCAAGAAAAGTTGTTGAAAAGTCTGGTGTGAATGTCCAGAGCACACAATGTAGGAGAGTTAAATGCAATACAATTTGTAGGTTCAAATATTTTCCCATCTCACTATCCTATGATACCATTTTCAGGACACAATATGAAAGCTGGTCTCCAAACCAAGGGACTTGAATATCTTGATGCTGGAGACATTACAGGGTTTTTCTTTTTGTGGTACTACAGATTGAAGGCCTTGGCACTGAGCTACATACCAACCTTCTTCTATTTTTATTTTGAAACAAGGTTTCACTAATTTGCCCAGGCCAGGCTCTAATCTGCCATGGTCCTGCCTCTACTTCCCAAGGGGCTGGGATTATAGGCATGTGTCACCATACCCAGCTAGAACTCTTTTAAATTCATGAAAGGCCTCTGGATGTTACACCTCTCAGAGTTTCATGTCACAATGTGTTTGAGTTCACAACAGCAAAAATTCTCTGCAGGGAAAAAAAAAAAACTTTTCAGGATAGGCTTCATTCCTCCCCAGACATCAGCAAGGGTAAGGAAAGCTACCAGGTCTGTGTCACTATTATAAGTGTTTAAAGGAGGGCAGTAAGCATGACAGTGCAACTCACCTATAGTTCCAGCTACTCAGGTCACTTGAGCTGGGGAATTCAAGACTGTCACAAGGAGGATGCATAAAGGCAATTAACTGATGAGCCAACGACTACATTTTAAGAGGAGAATTATGTGCCACTAATCTGGAACTCATATAGATAACTTTTTTTTCCAACGCCAGGGATTGAACTCAGAACCCTGTGCTTGTGAGGCAGGCATGGTTCCACTTAGCTAAATTGCTGGCCCCCTCATATAGGTAATTTTTCTCATTCTCATAGGTAAATTAGCAAGATAACAGCACTACTCACCCATGTCCAAGTCCAGACAACTTCAGGACTTCCTCCTTTTGTCAATTTTTAAAAGCCCCTGATTGGAGGATGTTCCTAAAGAGCATTGATAAATCCCTTGATGAGCTCCTCACGCTATATACAAGGAAAGTTCTGGGTCATGGAATGGTTCTGGTAAGGTCCTCTCCTTAGGTGCCAAAGAGAGAGGAGAGGCCAAAGCAGCCAATCTAGTAAGAGGGATGCACTCATCTCCCATCAGAAGCCAGTCAAGCCAACTAAGCAGAGTACACTCATGAACACGAAGACCTCTGGCTAAGACAGCAGATGGGAGAGAGAAGGCTTCCAGGGGTCACATACCTGGTTCTCTGGTCACAGCCCCAAAAGGAAGCAAGATGCCCATGCAACATCAAGCATGGTAGGAAGAAAGGTGCTTTTCACAGCTGGGTTTTCAGAAGGAAACAGAAGTAGGGAAAGTGGACCAAAGCCCTGTACTGTGAGACTTAGGGCAATGGACTTTTGCTCCTTGCATTTCACTTATACTGCTTAAATTTAGCCTTTTAAAAAATGTGAATCATTTTTTAACTACTTAGCCCAATAAAGGCCAGGAGTTATGCCTACAACTGACACAGAGTTTTAAGTACCAGGATGTCCACAGAGCTTGGTGTGGTGGTGACAAGAGTGTGCATAGCAGCAAATTCCCACAACAAGCTGCAGGCCTGGACCATCTGTCCTTTCCACACCTCCCCTCATTCTTCCTCTGGTCTAGCAGTGTTTTCTCAGTGCTGAGAACAATGCTAGATAAAAGAACACTTCAGGTTAGGGCCTCTTTATGCACAAATGATGTTCCAGACCCACCACCAAGAGGACAGAGATTTCATTAAAGGCAGCAGAGCAGTGGGCAGAAACCAGTTGGCTCTGGGCTAACCATGTAAGTCAGAGGTCCCTCACATGTAATGGAGATAACGGAAGTGTCTACATCAGTGACAGTGATGTTTAATGATACAAAGAAATGACCTGGCACAAAATCTCTCAACAACAGTTCTCATTAACAGGGGATTTTCAACTTTAGAATTCAAAGACATGTAGATAAAGAAGGAAAAAAAAAAGGCACGAATGCAGATAAAGCAAATTGTAAAAGTACCTTATTTAAAATATATTTGCTGGGTGCCACAGTGAACAATGATAATCCCAGCTACAATGGAGGCTGAGGCAGGAAGATCGAAAGTTCAGAGTCAATCTAGGGAACCTGGTGACTTTGTGAGACACTAGCTTAAAAATTCAAAAAGTGCTGGAGATACAGTTCTGTGGTAGAGTGTTTGTCTAGTATGCATATAGCCCTGGGTCAGTCTGCCAGCACCATAAAAAAAGGGGGGACTGGGGATTTAGCTCAGTGGTTCTGTATCTGCCTGAGAAGGTCCAGAGTTCAATCCCCTGTACCACATATCACAATGCCAGGCATGGTGACTCACGCCTGTAATCCCAGCATTTGGGAGGCAGAGGCAGGAGGATTGTTGTAAATTCAAGGCTAACCTGGGCTAAACAGTGCATTTAGAACCAGCTTGAACTACAAAGTGAGACCCTGTCTCAAAAAAAACTAAAAAAATTAATCCCGATATTCTCCTACGCTTTCCCATTTCTACAAATATAAGCAGATGAAGAGGGGGAGCTACCACTAATGCCAGTTAATATAAACAAGAAATACAAGGAAAGGTATACTTGATATCCAGAACATGAAAAGATGCTCAATCTTTCAATAAAATTTGGCTTTAAAATAATTATGGAACTTTTAATACAAGTAAGGCTTAAAAGGAGGAACAATGGCCAGAAACTGGAAGGATGGGAAAACAGATGGACAGGGTTTTTCTGAAGGTTCCTGGAGCACTGAAGACTGTGAATATGCAGGCCAACAATTCCACCTTTAGGAATTTATCTTGAAGAAATAAAGAAATGAGATTACAAGGATTTCTGTGGCATTTTTTGTTATATCAAAAAAACTGGAATCTATCTAAATGCTCATCAAAATAAGAACAGTTAAACAGCATTATGGCCCTCTCAAACATGGCCATCTGATGCAACCATTAAAAACAATAAAATCACCTTTAGAAGTGAGAGAGGGGGAAAAATCAGTCACAGATTGAGATTTAGAATAAAAATAGGACATAATTCCCCTCCAGCAGCCCAAGATGGGGACTTAACTAGAGTCTTCTACATTCCTAGTTCTTTTTTTTATTTGAGACAGACTAGGTTTCCAAGTTGCTCAGACTGGACTCAAACTTGATCCTTCTGCTCAGCCTCCCAGAGTGTTAGGGCCACTATGTGCCACCATGCTGGACTGATCCCATACACTTTTTAAATACACTTTATGCATAAATCCAAAGCAGCTTTGTTCAGCAGAAATAAGGACAAGGCTGAGGGTGTGGGTCAGAGGCACAGCCCTGCTAGTATTTGCAAGGCTGAGTTCAATCCCAGCACTACATTAAAAAAAAAACTATGAGTCACACATGGAATATTAAATTTTCTAATAACTACCTTAGAAACTGAGTAAAATACTTAGCCTAATAAATATATTACTCAACATATAGCTGATATTTTAAAAGTATGAATAAGATACTTAACATTCATTTTTCCATGTCTTAGAAATCAGGTGTACATTTAACACTTACATCCCACTTTGCTCCAACCTTACTTCAAGTGCTCAAGAGCATATGTGGCTACTGTATGGGACATCACAGGTCCAGAAAATACGTGGAACAGGAGCAGTTTGAGATTGAGACAAAGAGATTCTGTCTTTCCTGCACTGTATGAATTGTTGCAATAATCATTCCTATTCAGCGGGGGAAAGGAACACTGTGAAAAATGCTTTTTAATTTTCCTTTAAAGCTATAATAAAAGACCAGAATGCACAACTTAAGTTTAAAACGTCTTTCAAACTGCTTTTGCTCCTTCCCAGGGGTGGGTTGGCACAGAGTAGAACCTTTTCTCCTCTGCCCTGGTTGCTCACAGCTCTAGTAGTTATGTGTTTGTACCAACCCTTCACTACCTCACTCACCAAGTGCCCCTATGGTCAATGCCCAAGTGGCCTCACAGGGGAATGTTGAAAGAAAAGACCTCAGGCCCTATTAACACTGACCGCCCCAGTATCAGGACTGAAGAGGAAGCAGCTAATGCACAGGTGACAAGAACACAGCGTGCCAGACACAGCATGTGAACAGACTGCACAGCTCTCCAATCATCATCCCACGATACAGGCCACATCCTCACACCCTCAGACAGAGAAACCAAGTGTCTGCTCCACGGCGTCACAGCAGAAAGCCTTTAACCACAATCTCCAGGGCAGTTCACATCAAGAGCATAAGCACAAAGGTCAGGATTACCTATATCAAGGTCATGCTCTTACCTTTATAAAAAAAAAAATTCTAGAAGACAACTGCATTCCCTCAAAGCAAACTGTAAGCATCTTTTACGCACAAGAATTCCAGGTCCCAAAATTACCCCCTCAAGCTCCTTCTGATCACTCTATTATTTCTATATATATGAACCATTATCATCCCAAATTCAACACACTGAAATTAAAAACTATCCTTGCCCCAGGCTGTCTCCTCTTATTTCTCATAGTAAGATACTGTAATTATTGGTTTCTAATTTCACTGGTCTCTATTCAACTATAAGAAGCATATCTCACATCTAGATCTTGGCTTACACAGCAAATTCCATTCTTCAATAAAAGGAAATTGACAGATTATCCTCTTAACCAAGGAATCAAAGTGCTCCTATCAGAAATGAGACACATCAATATCACAAATTTCCTGAAATGATGCAGAAGTACATCATTTACCATATGCACTTCTAATACAAACACACACACACACACACACACACACCAGACTGGGAATTAAAACCAGAGCTTTTCACTGAGCTATGTCCCCAGCTCTTTTTATTCTGACACAAGATCTAAGTTGCCCAGGCTAGCCTCAAATTTGAAATCTTCCTACCTCAGGTTCCAAAGTAGCTGGAACTACAAGCATGCAACTACAATGCCCCACTTCTAATACATTCTTACCAAAAATTCACAGCCTCTATCTAAGCATGAGAAAACATCAGACAAGCCTAAATTGAGAGTCATTCTACACAATAAATCAACAATAATCTTAAAGTATCATAGTCATGAAAGACGGGTGTATATGTGTGTAGGTGTGTGTGAAAAATAGCAAGAGAGTAGAGGGCTATGTGCTAAAAACAATGTGGGATCCTCAATGGGATCCTGGCCTAGAAGAAGGATATGAATGGAAATGTGTAACATTCCAGTGAAGTCCACAGACTAATTAAAAGTATAACAACTTTGATTTCCTGGTTTTGATAACTGCATTTTGGTCATATGAAGTGTTAACAAGAGGGGAATCTGGGGAAAATATGCACAAGGCTGGGTAATTTTTTACAACATTTCTATAATTCTAAAATTACTTCTAAATAAAGAGTTTTAAAAATAGTGCTATGATCACTATCCCCAGTGCTTACACTGATTCTCCCGATCGAGCCCTTCTGCAGTATCCTCCTTCCTGCCTCATGTATTCAAACGTTTTCCTTTCTCCTGATCCTATTCATGTTTATGCCCCATGGCTCTAAGGGAAGCCCTATCCCTACTGCAGCCCAGCAGAACAACACTTCCATAGAAGACCCATGACCCCCACCATCCACACTCCTCTCGTGACACAGGAATCAACCTATACTGCTAACCACCTCTGTATATTTAGTTTTTATCACTAAACATACTAGAGGCTTCCAAAAATGTTCAACAGTGGCCTGTTTTCCATGCGCCTAAGTCAAGGGGATAAGACAGCACATCAACTACTAAAGGAGGGCAGGGCAAGAGGCCACAGAAAGAGCACAGGTACAGGCAGTCAGGTGAGTGGGGGACAACTTCATGAAAGTGCGGGAATTCTAAGGATTACCAGCAAGGCCAAGGAAGGCTCACTGGATTTACAGGTCACCTGAGAAAAGGGAAGGGGAATCACAGCCGGGGAGATGCCCGACAGGAAAGCTAGGAAGAGAGTAGGGAGTAGGACACAGCTCTGGGCTCACCTGGGACCCCACAAAAGCCAAACACCTTGAGTTACTCAGCAGGTGCTCCGCCCAGCCACTTCAAGTTTCGGCTCCATTCAGGTCCCAGAATAGATCCTGAGATGAGGATCCTGCCCAAGACTTGTCAGGCAGTGTTCCCAGGAAAGGCTAGCAGGGGAGCTGGGAAGCTCAATGAGGAAAGGAAGGCAAGCAAGGGTAGGGCATTAAGAATGCCCCAATCACAGTAACTCCAGCTCAGCCTCACAGAAGTGTGGGAACACTGGAGATCACTTGTGAGGGCTGTTCCAACCCCAAGGCCAGGAGATGGGAAGCTGACATTTAACACTTCAATTGTTTATGGACTTCTTTCTCCCTTTGCAGAGGATATAAACTCCCACACACACTCCCTGCGCACAGGCAAACATGGGAAGCAATGACAGTGACACAGAGCTGGCTGATAGCAGTTGCCAAGACAGTGCGAGAGAAGAGAGTAGAGGGGAGACAATGGGGCAATAACAGCACCCATTGCTAGGGACTGTCAGGTCCTCTTGTCTTTAACCTCGTGGAGGTCACAGGACAGTTGTTACTTCTTAACAATATACAGCTTTAAGAAGAGTTTGTGTGCATGTCTTCAATGAGCTGTGTCCTCCAAAGGTTGACACCATCACTCTTCCAAATAAAGAGCATCACTCAAGAGCCAAAGGTCAAAGGCTCAAAGAATCACCAATCTTTCCAACAGTCTAAGGACAGCTTAGAGAACAGAGGTGGCTCCTGTTGCTAGAGAGACTGACACCTGGGGAAATCCACTTACCCGAGTTGTGAGAGGGAAAATTAGAGGACACCTGCCAAAGTACAGGGCTTCTAATTTTCAAAGGATTGGGATCCAAACCAACACCCTTTGATAAAGGCCTCTGTGTTCAAACCTACCACACACAGAATGCGCCCACCAACCTCCTAGAAGCACTGAAAACTCCGCTGTAGGAACTGCAGTGAATAAGGTGCAGAGGGCAGGAGTGGCTCAGTGCAGAGAGCTCACCCGGCATGCGTGTTCAAGGCCCAGGGCTCAATCCCAAGCACAAAAAAAAAAAAATAAAAATGAAAGTCCAACAACAGCAAAAGCACTGCTCAGACACCAGGCATACCGGTCAGTGGAAAGCCATGCAGGAAAAAGGGCTACATGAAGGCACTGATTTCAGACTGATGACTTCCCAGCTGCTGCTGGCTAGATTCAAAGTAGCAATCTGAAAATGTCACTGTTTGAAATGGTAGTATTTCAATTTTTCACCCCAAATAATCCTCTGCAGAAGTACATTATTCAACCTGAGAGAGGTTGTACATTATGCATTTTAAAAATTGGGCTATTCTCAGCAAACAGTATAATCGAATTGTATCTACCAAGCTAGCATATGCGTTGGCTTTTTTCCGGGACTTACACAAATTAAGCCCACAATTTTCCGATGGGTTGGAAGCGAAGCACTAACATGGCACATACGTGCCACTGTGATAAAGGGCCAGTCCTCGGCTCCACCCTTCTGTGACAGTGAATGAGGCCAACCCACCTGGACATCACCTTGGAAGTGTCAGGCACAGACTCTGATTTTCTTTCTCTGTCCTCACTACAAAGAAAGTAATTTCTCTAAGGTGAGATGCTGGGTCTTCCGGAAACAGGAGAGTCTTTGTTAATGGGAAGTGCCCTTCACCAGCAACAAAAATCAATGCCCTCCAAAATCACTAGAATAGAAGCCTGCAATTGAACACTGTAGATAGAGAACATCCAGAAAACAGCAAACTAAAGGGAAAGAAGAACATATTTTCTTAAGCAACTAAGAAGACATAATATATTAACTCCTACCTGGAACAATTTAAAACCCACAGGGTAATATACACTGCAAACTTAAATGTCTCATATTGTAAAATACATCACTAAAGCAAAAAGTATGATCAATAAAAAGCTCTGAAATTTCCATTCCCCAACACTTATAAATTTTGTTGGCATAATGGATAATTTCCACCATGCATAATATATTAAAGTGCATACCCGGACCCAGTGTTCATCACATTAGAATGGCTCACTAGCAGGTTAAAAATAAAAGGGAACATTGGTTATTTCAGTAATATACTAAAATGAACAAATCATCCCCAAGAAACAAAGTGAACCTGAGTAGCAGGCACAGGTTCTCTGCATAATTTATGAATCATATGCACACTGATAATCCAGCCTGGCAGGTGGGGTTATAATAGTTAGGAAACAAAACTACTGTTTCTCACAGTCAGGTCTAAGTGTATTTAACGCTGCCAGAAAGAATAACAACTGCTCAAAATACAAGCCTGGAACATACTGCTTAGATGCAAAAACAAAATCTCAAATTTAGATTCAAATACTCAAAAATGATTAAGAACTAGAAACCCATTCACAAGGCAAGGTGCAGTCCAACTGCCCTAGGGAGGAATCCTAATATTCACTTTGGTTTAATTACGCCAAATCAAAGAAACTACTAGTTGTTGTTGTTGTTGTTTGAGACAGGGTCTTGCTTTATAGTTCAGGCTGGTCCCGAACTCTGCCAGCCTCCTGCCTTTGCCTCCCAAGTGCTGGGATTACAGGTGTGAGCCACCACACCCTGCATTGTGGTATGCGTGAGTCACCATGCCCGGCTTTCTTATATGTGGCTATCGGAGATCGAACTCAGGACATTGCACTCGAGAGTCAGGCACCGGAACCACCGCTGAGCTAAATCCCCGGCCCAAAAAAGTTACTTTTGTATGCCTTGCATAGCCTTCCAAGACCCTTCCTTGGTGACAGCAGCTTTATTCCAGTCTCCAAAACAAGAATTAGGCTGAAAATCTCTTGAGTTCAGACTCTCACTAATATATCATTCTTAACAGTTAACATGCTATTTGTTTCTAACTAAACAGCAAATTGAGTGCTCCCCCCTGGAAGGGCTGTCTTTAAAAGCAATGCAGTGTGATTTTCAAAACATGAAGGTTCCAAAAAGTAAGATGTATTCAATAGTCCATTAGCTTCCTATTGTACATAGCAACTACATAGAGTCTGCTGCAGGACTTTGTAAAACGCAGCGCTTACATTTACTTAAGTTACAGAACTCGGGTTGCGTTTCCGAGCACTTGGCCGAGACACGGGTCCAGCTTCCTAGCCTCAGGTTCAGGCTCTTCCCCCTTCCCTCGCCGGTTTCCAGCCTCCACACCCAGGTCCTGATAATCTGGATCAGGGAGAGCACTACAAGCGTGGCTTTGAGGGCTCCTCGCCACACCTCCAAAGGTAGTCCGGGAAGAGCGCTTTCCAAAATGCGCCGCGGCCGGATCGCACCTTCCCGCTGTCCGACTCCTGCACCGGGTGGGGCTGCCGGTGGGCTCCGAGGTGGTGTCGGGAGCTGAGGCCCTGCCCCCGCCAGCTGACAGCCTGCTGAGCCCCCTTGCGCGTCAGTCCTTCCCCGTGAGAAAGGGAAAATTTTCAATTCCCGAGCCAGGGCGGGCGGCCGAGGAGCCGAGGGCTCCCCCCAGCGCCGGCCAGCCGCGCGCCGGAGCCAGGCGAGGGGCGGAAGCCGCCGTCCCCAGCCCGGCCGGCCGCTCCAGTCCACGCTCACCCGGAGCGGGCGCGCGAGGTGCTGCCGACAAGTCCGCGGCCCCTGGCGGGACCACGAGGAGACCAGGCGCCGCGCCCCGAAACTTCTCACGAAGTGGGCGCGGGCCGGGTGCCTGGAGGCCCTGCCCGCTCACCGCACGCCCGGCACCTGCGCGGCCCCGGCGCCCCGCGCCGCCGCACCTGTTCCCGGGCCGCGCAGAGCCCGCAACCCCGACCTTGAGGACGGCCTGACGCGCGGCCCGCGCCGGCTCCCGCACCGCCCCGCTGCCGCCCGGAGCGCGCCCTCAGCCGCCCGCGCGGGCCGGAGCCCGAGCACCGCCGCCGCCGCTCTCGCCTCTCGCCGGCCCGGGCCGCGCGCTCGGTCCCGGGCGGCCACGCGGGTCCCCCGCAGGTCCAGAGCAGGGACGGCGCCGACTCGCCGGCCGCCCAGGTCTGGCCGAGACGCCCGAGGGCCCGGGAGCGCAGGGCAGCGCGGCTGGACGCCGAGCACCGGCCGGCTCCGGCCCCGCCAAACTTTCTCCGGCCGAAGTTGGGAGCCCGCAGCCCGCACGGAAGGGCCCGGCCGCGTCGCCTCACCTGGCTGTAGAGCTCGCCCACCGACATGGCCCGGCCGCCCGCGCCTCGCGTGTCCCGCGGCTGCCCGCCCCGACGGCGGATCTCAGGCCGCGGCCGGCCCGCCTGGCGCCATCTTCCTGGCCAGTCCGCGCGTCTCGTCTCCCTTCGCCCACTGCTCCACCGACCTGCCCGGCCGCTCCCCGGAGACGCCGCGGCCGGCTCGCTCTCGGCCGGCGCGACCTTTACTCCCGCGGCGGCGCAGCTGCGGACGGGCGAGCGGGCGGGCGGGGCGGAGGCCGCGCGGCGCCGCTCCCTGATCAGGTATGGGAGGAGGTGCGAGCGCCGGCCCGGGAGGCTGGACCCGCGCGCAGCCGCCGCCGCCTTTGAGCCTCGGCACCCCGCAGCCACCGGGTCCTGGGCCGGGGCGGGGCCGGCGGGGAACGGCGCCCTCTGCTGGACGCCGGGCGCACTGGGGCACAGGTGAGCACGGCCGAGAGCACCTGCCGCGCCACGCTGGGCTTCCACCCGGGCTATGCTCCACCGAGGCGGCCAAGGACGCCGAGGAGTCGGGAGAAGAGAGAAGAAACTGCCAAGGAGGCGGAAAGGAGACCTGTCTGTATCTGAAGGTCGTATACTTTTTCTCTCGATTTTACGCGGCTGCCTTAGAATCCCATCAAGTCATAGCTCAGGATTAAGATGGTTGAGGAACAGACCAAAAATCATCTTCTCTAAACCGAATTCTCTGAGCTGAAACCCTGATCAGAAAGCAGAGTTCTCCAGTACGAACAGATGTATTTGCCGGTGTCATCAGTTTCTAAGTAGGCCACAGGCCACTCCCCTCAGAACGGTCGCTTTTCCGGCAAGTTTCGTACCTTCTCCTGTTCTCCTAAGACTCGCCAGTGGAAGGCAAGACTCACTTGTACCGCGCTCAGCGTAGGCGCCTGGATGATGAGCTCACGTGGGGAGTCTTGAGAGCTCCTAAGGAGAATGACTCGGAAATTCTCATTCGTTGGTGGAGGATGGGACCTGCATATCTAAATCCTTTAAAGTGCCTCTGAAGTTTCAAAGAATGGTATTTCCAGGGCTGGCAAATATCAGCGACCAAAGTTCCAACAATTCTCACTGGATCTGAAATGGAACTATTCACGTGACTGGCAAAAGCACAAAAGAAATGGTTCATTTTCCTCTCCTTCAGAAATCTTTCTTCGTAGTTCCCTTACCTGGACTATAGAGGTTATTTCAGGGTGCCCTGCACCACGCACCAGCAGCATCACTTAGGAGCTTGTTAGAACTACAGATTGAGTCTGAGGCTAGAGCTCAGCAGGACAGCGCTGGGCTCTGGGCTACGACTTAATGAATCAAACTATGGATGGAGTCAACACTAAGCGTTTCCACCTCCTTTCCAGGTGTCCTCCCTTCCCTGAATAAGGAAGCCTCCTTCCTCCTCCCCACCACGTCTTCCTCTCCTCCTCCAGCAACTGTTGCTGTCCTGGCTTCTCTCCACATTTCTTGCCAAAAGTCTTGAGGTTATAGTTTCCCTTACTCCAGTGCCTTCACTTCTCACCAACCCCTCCTCGAGTCACTGGTTCTCAACATTTTCTGCACATCTCACTTCTGCAAAAGCAGGTGCGTGGCTCCCATTCCTAGTAATTCCAGTAAAACTCGATGAGCTTCTTCAAGTGGGTCTAATGGCAACCAAAGTTAAGAGTAACTGCTTTAACCCCTCCTGTGTGGCTCCGTTCCACCTTATCCTTTTGAAGTCACACCTCCCTGTGAAGCGTGGGGTGGCAACTGGTTTTCCCCATCAGGGCACCTACACTCTTCCTCTTGCTTCCCCAGCCCCTCTATCACATTCTCAATTTCCTTTTCTAGCCCTCCATCCTCTTCCTGGTTCCTGAAGAAAAATGTGCCTCATCTGCTAGAATTCATCTTTCTTCTCACCATGCCCCATTTTATATCTCAGAGTGACCCTGACTCTCAAACTGAAATCTAACCTTACTGCAGACCCACCTTCCCACCCGCCAGGTGGGCACTGCCAGTAACTCACTGATGAGGGCCCACTCTGCTCTCAGCCCCCGTCCTTTTCCAAATGTCTGGATCCCATCACACCTGGCACGACTTAAAATCTGAATTCATGTTGACTATACATGCTGGGAATAATTAGCCTTGGCCAGAGCTTTGTGAATTCCTAATCTTCCAATTAAATATAATCTTTCCCCTCTTTTGAATAATAATGATATTTTAAAACTTTCTTCCAGGAACATGCCAAGTGTTTGACCCTTGTGATCTTGATGGAGCCTGAGAGCATCCTTATAAAGGAGGTTCAAAACATTTCACAGAGAAGCAAAATAAGGTTCAAAGAGAAGAGGGTGGGGAACATTCTAGAGCTACTCTTCAGTTAGTAACACTTGCTTTTATATCAACAACCATGGAACTTTATAACATGTATCAAGACTAAGGGGACATCAAGGATGCTCATTCCATTGGCTAGAGCAGTGGTCAGAGCGTCTTCATGTTTAATACTTACCCCATCTGGTATAGGGCCACCTGGGGTAGCAACGCTGTCCTATGTTCATGCTCTTCCAAAGTAAAAGGAGACATTTGGTAAGAATGACTTAGTCTCTCTCCTTATAGGTGAGGCTTTCCCATAATACACAAATAAGGAAAACGAACTTGCAAAACATTCATTTGAACCTCTCTTAAAGTGCTTTGTTACTGTCCTCTATATTATACATGTATTAATGTCCTTTTCTCCTCTCACTACTTGGCCCAAAATGTCTCAGAGGCAGGTACCACACCTAACCTTGTACCACTCTTAGAACAATGCCTTACACAGAGTAAATCTGAACAAATAGTAGGTGAATTGAGCTAAGCATGAGTCAGGTCTAAAGGAAATAGTGCTTGTGAATTGGTGTGAAAAAGAAAAGGGAAGCCCAGCAGAAAGAAAGAAAGATGAAGGCATTCAAGTAGGAATGCAGCTGGTGGTTATGTGCTTTGTAAAACTGAATCAGTAACAGTAAAACTATTATGTTCTCTCTCCCTACACAAGAGATTCACACCTCCTCCTTTCCTTCTCTGCTCACACTACACGCACATTCATTGGAAAGTGAATGAAGCATGGCTAGTCTATCGTCACTCTCCTGGCTAAGGAGCAGGCAGCAGGGACAGGTGTGCAGAGGACACACATCGAAGTCCCTGGGCCGTGCGTCTCCCTCCCAGCTGCTCCCTGGGTTCAGGGGTTGCTCGTTCCTGCCTGACAACTCTTGTCTGTTCACACCTCTGTGCAGGTCCTGCATCCTGAAGACTGGCCTCTTGGGCACTTTTAAATTAGGATCTGTATCGTTCAGGATGGGCTAGTTCCACTACCGTAGCAAACAATTCCAGTCTCAGTCCCTTAAACAAATATGCTATTTCTTGCTGACATTTCACATCTACCATAAGTTGATGGTGCTCTGTTCCATACCGCTTTCCTCTGGGCATCCATCTGGAAGGTTCCAGGGTTGTGGCAGAGAGAAATATGACCTAGTGAACTGCAGCTCCTACTTGCAAACCCATTCACATCTTATTGGCCATATGTGAATCCATTGCCATCATTGCCCAAGTCAAATAAATGAGTTCTGGGTCTGAATGAAGAGCCCCAGATGGAATATAGGCTCCCGGAAAGTAAAGAAAGAATGTCACCAGCATGGGAAGACAGGGAGAAAATGGATTTGTCCCTAATCAGACACTTGGGCATAGACTCACTGAGAATCAGTGTTTAGGTGAATGTCATCAATACAACAGTACTCAGCCTGAAATAGGGCTGTAACCCAGTTGATGCATTTGCTTTCCATAATGCTAGAGGCCCTGGGTTCAATTCTGCAAGAGTAGCCATCTTCAAACTGGGCTTTGTTGTCCCCTGGTGTGAAAATTAATTTCTAGGTTCTGAATCTCCATGTGTATTCCTTCCTAAATGGATTTCCCAGAAAGCAGGCCTGTAGTGAGGGAGAGCCATTTTCAGGTGTCCATGCCCACCTTCCCTTCCCCCACTGTGCAAACAGGTAGACTGTCAGTCCTCCGGGACTGGAGGGAGGGGCTTTGCCTGGGAAGCCAAAGCCTGAACAAAAACCCAGTTGGCAGTCTGATGCTGAGGCAGCTAGTGACTCTGAAGAAGGAGCTGGGTGTCTTTCTGCAACCCAAGTGTTCTCTGACTCTATACTATTAGCAAAATTGAAAGAGGACCTTATCTAGTGGTCAGCTGACAGGGTATTCAAAATAAGCTTTTCACAAGTCACTGTGTAATTTTTGGTAACAGAAGCAATCCAAAGAACTGAAGTCTACTGTTCTAACAAAATTTCCCTCCTCCTCTATCTAAACGAGACTTCTCAACAGTTATGTCTCTGACCAAAATAGGAATTTTTTTTGAAATTGTGTAATAATATTTTGATAATTCAATTTAGAATAATTGTAATACTTAGGCAACTGCAAAATTTAAAAATATGTTAATTTATATTCCCATCTTTATTGTAAACTAGTATCAGAGCTATTTATTACATGAGTATCAAGTACAAAGATATAGAAATTATAGGGAAGGAAGAATGGAATATCAGGCTCTAGGAGAAAACGTGAGTTATTTAAAGAACTGGCTTGTTTATCATTTTTAATGGGCAGTGGAAGTATGAAATTGCTATGGCAATTAGAGTCCATTAAGTTCATTTAAATCATGATACAACAGTTTGATTTTAAGGGACTATATGACAGAAATTACATCTTTTCCACCTACTGGAACTTACATTTTAAAATGTAGTTGTTAGCTTTAAAATGCATGCAGACATGCATGATTTTCCAAGACTCATTCAGGAGCCTGAGAACAAGAAACCCTGAAGCCCCTCCCCCTCGTGGAAGACAGCCGTTCCCACACCTCCCACGTGATTAGGACCTCCTTAGGGAATCAGGATTTCAAATCACATGGACACCGTAGCCCAGTGAAATGCTTCCCACGTGCCAGCTTTCTCTTCGATCCAGCCCAGAGCAGTGCGGCTTCTCAGCTCTTTTAAGTTCAACCGGGAAGCAGGTGAGTATGGGGGACACTTCAACCCAGTGCCTCCTCACCTGGCTTCTGCAGAAGCACTTCCCCCCAAGTGGCAGCAATAGCGGGGAGTACAGGAGCCCCAACATGTGAGGACGGTGGAAAATCGCTGGGATCATCTGGTTTGGGAAAGATGAGATTCCTGGATTGTCTTAGGCATTTGCTCCTCACTGGGACAAAATACTCAACACTCGTGACTGGAAGAACCTTACCTGGGCCTGCGTTTTCAGTCCACAGTCGCCTGGCCCCAGGCAGGATGCAGAGAACACAGCAGAAAACAGCCACTCGCCTCGGGCAGCCTAGCAGCCCAGTGTGACAGGAGGAGCCAAGGGTGAGTCACCCTTCCAGGCCTTGCCGTCAGAACCGGCCTTTCTTGACCAGGAACCCAGGGATCAACCCTGGCATCCACCCGCCTCCTGAAAGCCCCACCTTTGAGCTCATGAGGCTTTCAGGAGACACAGACCGTAACAGGGACTGAGGAATGGGGGCATCACAGCTGTTTTCAGCAACAGAGAATCTGTCATGTGGAAGTGATTATGCTGGTTCTGCTTATCGGAGGCCAGGCCCAGACCAGAAGGAGGAGGTTTTAGGTGACAGATGCTGACCAGCACCGAGGGACAAGTGGACCGGAAAACCTGCTCATGAGAGGCGTAGGCATCTCACAGAACAGTGGGCTCGCATCCCGGGAGCGTTCAGGCAGAGGCTGGATCGTCACCTTCGAGGATGCTGGGGCTGCTGCCCCTGGGTGGGCGTCTGGCTGCACCCTCCGTGCTGCGTCCTAGTGGCTCCAGTGAAAGTTTGGAGCTGTCCTCACATATCCTAATCAATCACCTCAGAGAGAAAAGCCTGCCTGATGCCTGTCCCTGAGCTCTCAGTGACACGCCATCATATGTCCTCTTCAGCTGGGTGGGAACTGCAGCGAAAGCTCACCTCTAGTCCCCAGTGGAATGAGCGGCTTTGCTTCCTACTAGGCCCCCTCACTCTGCTGGAGGGGTGGTAAAGTTAGGTCTGTTCTGAGAAGAAAAGGGCTCAGTTTACACTTTCCAAGAACCTCCACATTTTCTGCTGGTACAGGGTCCGAGAGCCATAATATAAAAAATGAATGATCCTCCTTCAGATTGGAATCCTGGATCTGTTAGGGCCCAGTGGAGACAGTGGAGGGAAAGAAATGAGGTGGCGTGGGTCAGAGGAAATGCAAGCATCACAGCTCGTGTGAGCCCGGTCTCCACGTCCCCAGAGTAATCTCCAGCAGCCTCCCCCACCATACCTGTCACTTGTTCCTGTGTAAGCGGGAGCAAGACTGCAACAGCTGCCCAGTATTTTATCCTCGTCATCTTGCGCCCTCTTCTGGACATGTTGGGCCTTTTCCCTTATTTTCCATCTTCATAATCCCTTGGCCTTAAAAGTGGTAACACAACTAACTCTCATTTCACATATGAGAAACGAAGGTTCGGTGAGCAATTTGTCTTTGCCAAAAACACACATCTAGTCAGCGTTGTAGCTTCTCGTGGGCTGGGCTTTTCTGGTAAGGTTAAGGAGACAAGAGGTCCTGGGGAGCCCTGTTTAAGGAAGCTGACCTTGGCCAGGGATTTAGCTTAATGGTTCTGACGCCTGCCTTACAAGTGTAAGGGTCCAGGTTCGACCCCCAGTAACCACATACAACAATGCCAGGTGTGGTCATTCATGCCCACCAGCAATCAGTACCACATACCACAATGCTGGGCTGGTGGCTCAAGCCTGTAATCCTAGCACTCAGGAGGCAGAGGCAGGAGGATTGCGGAGTTAGAGGCTGAGTTCAGGATCAGACTGAACTACAAAGCAAGACCCCCTGTCTCAAAAAACAAAACCTTCACACAATCTCTCCATGTCCCACTTAGCCATAGCATGTACCCTTCATTCCGTGGGACTTGGTAATAAGACCAAACAGAACCATTTAATCAAGAACCTACTGTGAGCCCAAATTTGACTGGTAACAGGTGAGATTGTTCATGTCCCAAGACCAAAAGGGAATCAGAGCTAAAGGGTGGGTTGAGGATGGATATTAAATACATAACTGTGTACATTAGAAGAATATGCCTGGAATATGCTATTTCCAAAATCTAGATGTCCGGTCTACTTGTTCAGTCCCTAGCACCATAAAAAAGGGAAGCTGGTAGGCGTGTCTCAGCCCAGTGCTGCCCCCAACAGTCTGGGGGAAAGTTCTCCAAGAATTCCCAGTGATCCCAGGGCATCACTGAGAACCTCTGCATAGGGTCGACTCTACACCTACTTCGGAAAAGCCATCCCACACTCACATGAGTACATGTTAATGTTCTACTTGCTACTTGGCTCTACAAAGTCTGTAATATATTTTGAAATTTTTCAGGCCCCTTAGTTTGAGCTTTAATTCTGGAGGCAGCCAGGTAGCATGCTGTAGAAATTCGCATATCAGGAAAGGCCACACTCCACGTAGCTATGACCGATTCCTTTGCTCTGTAAATTTTGATCAAGTAGGTGTCAGCTAATTAATGTAATGAAGTGAAAATAAGTTGTTGTGGGTTTTTCTTTTGCTTTATTTTGTTTTGATGGTACTGGGGATCAAACCCAGGAGCAAGCTCTAGCTATGCTATATCACCAGCCCTTTCTAAAATTTTGAGACAGGGTCTGACTAACTTGTTCAAGCTGTCCTCAAACTTGCAATCGTCCTGTCTCAACTTCCTGAATAGCTAGGATTACAGGTGTGCACCACCAAGCCCAGTTTTTGTCAGTTTCTTGAAGTGTCAGATAGTGGGATAGATGCTAAGTGTAAGCCGTCTCTGGGGAATCAGCTATTCAGGATTTGGAAGTTAGCTCCATTTTCCCTGCCCCTCCCAGGAGGAGCCATTGGTGATTTCATAGTGTCCTTTCTCAGAATCATTAGAGAAGGTGCCCAAATTGGCTCCACTTGGGCCTAGGTCTAACTATGCTTGTAAGGATTCTTATTGTATCATACTGATTAAAAGTAGAAAATCTTACCTTTGGAATGTTGCAATAAGTTAACTTTTTTTACAGCAAACTATGGCCTCACTTCATAGATGGACAGGAGTCCTTAAAACATGGGTGATCAGGGAGCTGGGGATTAGCTCAGTGGTTCTGGTGCCTGCCTTGCAAGTGCTAGGGCCTGGGTTCAACCCCTGGTAACCACATACAACAATGCCTGGCCTGGTGACTCGCCCGCCAGCAATCAGTACCACATACCACAGTGCTGGGCCTGTAATCCCAGCCCTTGGGAGGCAGAGGCAGGGGGGTTGCTGTGAGTTCAAGGCTGAACACAGAGCCAGCCTGATCCACAAAAGCAAGACCCTGACTCAAAAAACAGAAAAAACATGGGTGACCAAACTTTTGGCTTGCATCATTCATCTGCCTTGTTACTCCTGCTGTTACCACTTCAGAGGATCAAGATGTGTGGCTTTTGTATTGTTCTGCCTCATTGATCCCTGGGTTTGCATCTGAGGCTGCACCTTACTTAGGTGATCTCCCTCCCTTTCTCTCTCTCCATATATATACATATACATATACATATACATATACATATACATATATATATATACATATATATGTGTGTATATATATATGTATATATATATATACATATATATGTGTGTGTGTATATATATGTGTGTGTGTGTG
The DNA here is from genome assembly GCA_004026965.1 of Petromus typicus. Taxonomy (NCBI): domain Eukaryota; kingdom Metazoa; phylum Chordata; class Mammalia; order Rodentia; family Petromuridae; genus Petromus; species Petromus typicus. The sequence goes on from PVIR01000172.1 coordinate 46,281, forward strand.
TGTGTGTGTGTGTGTGTGTGTGTGTGTCAAGGCCAACAGCATATATCACAGAATTAGAGAAAATAATCCTAAAATTCATTTGGAACCAGAAGAGACCTAAGCTATTGTTATTTTAAAAAACAAAAAACAGCATGGTACTAGCGAAACAAAACAAAGACAGACATGAGACCAATGGAACAGATTAGAAACAACAGCAGACACACTCAGCCTCATTACCATTGACAAAGGAGCCAACACCTTCACTGGAGGAAAGAGTGCCACTCAATAAGTCCTGGAAACGCTGGCTTCCCACATGCTGAAGACTGAAACTAGATCAATATCATTCACAATACACCAAACTAAAATCAAAATGGATAAAAACATCTAAATATTAAGCCAAACACTGGGCCAAGGATTTAGCTCAGTGGTTCAGGCACCTGACTTGCAAATACAAAGGCCCAGATTCAATCCCCAGTAACCACATACAATACTGGGCATGGAGACTCATGCCCACCAGCAATCAGAACCACATGCCACAGTGCCAGGCGTGGTGGCTCACACTTATAATCCCAGCACTGGGGAGGCAGAGGAAAGAGGATTGCTGAGATCAAGGCTGAGTTTAGGACCAGCATGAACTACAAAGTGAGACCCTGTCTCAAAACAAAAACAAAAACAAAAACAAAAACAAAAACAAAACACTAAGTATTCTGAAAGACAGAACATGTATGTCAAGAGTAGAACTCTTGACGATATTGATGTAGGTAAAAACTTCATGAATAAAACTCTAATGGCAAAGAAAATATTATAAAAATCAATAATGGGGATCTCTTATTAAAAGCTTTCTCACTGCTCAACTGAAGAAGTACAAATGTCAAATAAATATATGAAAAAGTATTCAACATGACATGTTATATGAGTGATGTAAATTGAAAATGATGCCGAGATTCCACCTCTCCCCAGAAAGGATGGCGGTTAATAAGAAATGAGTCAATAACAAATGGTGATGGGGATATGGGGGGAACTCTTCTTCACTGTTAGCAGAAGTGTAGACTGATACAACTACTGTGGAAATCTGTGTAGAAATTCCTCAAAAACCTGGGATTAAAGATCTCATTTGACCCAGCTATAACCATTGGTGTCTTCCCAAGAAAGAATTAAAAGGTTCAAACATTAGTGTGATATATGAACAATCATGTTTATAGTGGCCACAGTTTGTAATTCCTAAATCTTGCAAATAGCCCAAATGCCCATCAACCAATGAGTGGATTTTTTAAAATGTGGTTTTTCTAGACAATGCAGTACTACTCTGCCATAAAGAAAGATAAGCTTGAGATATTTCTAGCTAAATAGATGTACCTTGAGATCACACAGTTAAGTCAGATAAATCAGACATGCCTGTTCAAATACTACATTGTTTCTCTGGTATGAAAAATTAAAGATAGAAATAAAGACCAAAATATATAATAGATATTCAGAAATGGGGGAAAAGGGTAAGAAAGGACAATAAAAAAAGAGAATAAAAGAAAAATGGAAATGTTGGGAGCCGTCTCCAACAATGCCATGGCTGTCTTCTCCCTGTCAGCTGGCCTGGAAGTCTGCTCCAGGTGGGCGTTGTCCTGATAACTCAGGAAGTCTCTGCCTAACCGGAAGCTGCCCAGTGCCTATGAGAGAGAGAGAGAGAGAGAGAGAGAGTTAAACTGGTTCCTGGATCAGAGCCTAGTACTGTTCACCTCCCTCAAAACAACTGCTGTTTTCTACAGAAAAACAACTTAAAGCAGTCTCTGTACTGTGAACTTAGAAGCAGACATACATAGAAATAGCCACCTGTTCTTTTAACCTTGAAGTAGGCAAGTCAAGAAAACAGCTATTCATTAAGTAGATAATAGGAATAACTTGAAAGAAATGATTGAAGAATGATGTATTGACTATTGTATGTAACCACATTGATTCTACTTTTCTTTTACTTTTGTACACGTAAACAAAACTAATCAGCACATAAGCACTGCCTAAAAGATGATAAATAGAGGCAGAGAAATAAACACAGTGTTCACTCAGTTTTGACTGATGAGCCCTTCTAACCCCAAGCTTTCCTGTCTCAATTTTTTCTTATCCACATCACTTGGCCCGGTTACCCTGTTGTTTTGCCAGGCAAGTCCCGACATGGAAACAATGATTTGTAAGTAAGGAGAGGAAGTGGGGTCAAAAGGAGGAGGAATGGGAAAAAGAGAAGAAGCAAGCTACATCATGTACAGGTGCAAATTCCTTATGATGAATGTTATAATTATATATCTAAAATGTACCAGTAAAGATTTGCTTCAAAAAATAAGTAAATAAAACCAAAAGCATCCTGGATATATACCCAGTACTATAATCTCAGAATTCTGGGGTGCTGAAGCAGGTAGTTCAAAAGCTGAGGTGTAGTGTGGGCAATTTAGGAACTTGGTGAGAAGCTGTCTCAAAATAACAAAATGGAAGCCAAGTGTCATGGCATACACCTGTAATCCTAGCACTCAGGAGGCTGAGGCAGGAGAATTTCTTGAGTTTGAAGTCAGCTTGGGCTACATAGTGTGTTCAAGAGCAGCCTAATTACCAAAAGACCCTAATAATAATAATAGCAATGTATCTTCTTTTGTATTTTCTAAGAGTGTAGCTCAGTGCAAAGACTCCAAGCTCAATTCCAAGTACTATGCAAAAAAAAAAAAAAAAAAAAAAAAAAAAAAAAAAAAAAAAAAAAAAAAAAAAAAAAAAAAAAAAAAAAAAAAAAAAAAAAAAAAAAAAAAAAAAAAAATGAGAGCAAGAGAAAGCAATGAAGGGAAAGAAAAAATTTGAAGGTCAAAAGGAAGAAATGAAAATAAAGCTTACATATCTGGGGTGTGGAGGGGCAGAAGGGAAGGCAGGGGAGTGGGAACAAATAAGAATCAAGACATATCAGGCACAGGTACAAATTCTCAATGATGAATGTGATCATAGTGTATATCTAAAATGTGCCGATCAACTCAATTTTAAAAAACATAAAGCAACACCACACATTTTTTGCTTTTCACATGACAGTGTTTAGCCAACGTATCAAAATACACATTTTGCAAAGTAAAATTATTTTTCATAACTTGGGCTTTCCATAATTTAAATTTCATTTTTCAACCCTGTTACAGTTTGGAACATAGCAAGAGAAACTGATTTTTAACCTGAAGATGCATGTTTAGCTCATGTAATGAGCTGTCAGATTTCCAACAATGCTAAATCTATGAGCCATTTTTCATCTTAAAGTTCTGGCACAAATTTTTCTTTAATTCAATAAATTTCTTGGTCTCATTTTAGAAATCATAAACTCTTTTCAACCTTTTACTCTGATTTAATCACTTACTTCAAAAAGTAAATATCTGCATAATCAGCATCCATATCTTCAAGGAATTCCTGGAATTTATGATAATTCAATCCCTTGAATTTCCTGAAACTAAAATCTGGTGAGATAAACTGATTTTTAAAAATGCTATTTTTATTGTTGAGTGCAGTCATGATGTGTATATGTAATGTACCAATAAAGATTTTTTTTTTAAATGCTATTTTTGCTGGGGATTTAGCTCAAGTGATACCATGCCTACCTTGAAGCCCAAGGGCCCAAGTTCAATTCCTGGTACTGCCAAAAGAAAAAAAAGAATATGCTATTTTTTTTTTTTTTTAGAACAGGTTACATATCCTGCACTTTCCATACATTGTCTGATAAACTCACTATTAGTAAATGGTTTTGATTTTTTGTACTTAGATTTGCTAACACACACTAGCTTTATAATAGAATCCATTTGAGTTGTAACTGTTAGAAAAAATTCTGTGGACATAGTTGACCTTTCCATTCTATCTTCAGAAAGCATTCCTTGACATGCAATAAAGTTGGCAGCATGTTTTAGCATATAATGTCATTTCAAATTGTAGTCTTTTAAAACTGACATGATTTCCTTATGAATTAAGCATGATCCTTCATTGTCTTAACAAAAAAAAAAGCACTCATCTGTTTATTTTTTCTGAAAATTTCCTTCATCTATAGTTTTTCTCTGGGGGGTTCTGTTTTCTTTCGAGGCAGTGCTGATGCTGTGCTGGAATAAAAAAATTTAATAAGAAATTGCTTATTTTTATAGTATTTGCAATGCTGTAGAAGACAGGCTCTCTAGAGAGCTAGAGATTTATAGCTCAGTGGTTCCAGTGTCTGCCTGGCAAGCTCAAGGTCCTGAGTTCAATCCCTAGTACCACATACCACAATGCTGGGACGTGGTGACTCATGCCTGGAATCCCAGTACTCAGGAGGCAGAAGCAGGAGGACTGCTGTGAGTTTAAGGCTGGCCTGGGCTACAAAATGAGTTCAGAGCCAGCCTGAACTACAAAGTCAGACCCTGTCTTAAAAACAAATACAGTACATGTTTAAATTTTTGAGACATTATTACAGTAAAAGATATGTCACCATTAATCCCCTTCAAAACTCTGGCTACTATTTCCTGGAGCAGTTCCGAAAGTTCTGTTCCCTGGGTGTCTTTAGATGAGCTGTTGTGGCTGCCTCAATGTACTGAATCATTCTAAACATTAACTCCTCATGGTCATTTTGACTGAGGAAAAACCAGAAGTGCCAGATCTGGTGAATAAAGTGGATGAAGACACACCAAAGTACCTTTTCGAGGCTGCCTTTCTGTTGGCGGGCCCTCTACTGCGGCATTCACTATACATATAATCACTTCTGGTAAAGACGCTCATGAAAGAGGATTTTCAGAATTGCTTCAGAAAGTGACAAGAAGAATGGCATAAGTATGTGTAAAAGGATGGGAAATATTCCAAGTGGGACTAATAACCAGGAGTCTTTTACTCTAATAAATGAAATGTAACCATTCACTCTGTATTTTGATGACATCTCATATATTTATAGTAATGTCAGGAATAAAAACCTGATGCATTTCTGTATTTCCTCTACCACAGCTGCTAACTCATTAGTTTATTTTATGGACACATCTCAAATTTAAGATCAAATAAGAAAACTTAGATGTCTGCTTAATGACAACAAATGCCTGTCTTCACAGGCACACTTATGTATAGGTAAATTGAAATATTATTATTGATAATAGCAGATTTTATTTTCCAAGTTGCACAGACATAAAAGGTCTGATACACACAGGTCCGGATTGGAATGAACGTGTGGTAGGTGAGCAGGTGAAGTTAGCTCTGCTCTGCGTCCTCCACTACATGGTGCATCTTTGTGGCTTAGGCAGCCTGGGCTTGAACACTGTGCAACTGAGTCCTGAAAAATCTTATTGAAACCCACATATTAATGATAAAAGTTGCAATCTTGTACATTCGTAACACTAGCTGCCTAGGATCCCATTAGCCCAGGGTCTCCTATGAGCCAAGGGTTGTACATATCTAGATAAATTGTGGGATAGTTTGAAGCCCCAAGAATACAAAACACTCTTATTAGGCAGGATTGCAGGAAAGAGAAGGGCCTTCTCCCCTAAGCCTCTAGTACTCATCTTTTCTTTGGTTTGTATGTGGTTTAAATGTGTCCCCCAAAGGCCTGCATACCTGAAACTTGGCCCCCCCATAGAGTAGTTTTAAAGAAATGGAACGGCTAAATGGTGGGAGTTGGTGGGAGATAATTAAGCCTTGAGAGCACCACCCTTGGAAAGAATTCATGCTGATCTCAGAGTCGTTATAAAGAAAGGTCCCTCTACACAATCAGCCCCTTTGGCACCTAGCCAGTTTCCTTTCAACTTCTTCGTTGTTACTGTTAATTGTGATATGTCAACTTGATTGGATTAAGAAATGCCTAGTGGGTTAGTAAAGCACACTTTTTGGTTGTGTCTCGGGGATCTCGGAAGCATTACCTTGCATATATGTGATCCCTGGCCCATTCTACCCTGACTTTACTTGCTCTGCTTTCTAGCCATCATAAGTTGAACACTTTTGCTCCACTATACTGTTTTGCCACAATGTTTGAGCCTCCATCATGGACTAAGTCCCTTGAAACCATGAGACAAATTAAATCTCTCTCTCTTTAAGATATGGGTATGAGTTGCATTCCAACTATGGTAAAACTCAATAATATAGAAAATTGATACCAAAGTAGTGAAACTGTTGCTGTGACTATACTTGATCAAGAAAGAATTATGGGTAAAGTTGGGACCCAAAGAGGTGTAGTCACTGAAGAGATTCACACATTAAAAAGAAACAAAGTAATTTGTACAGGGACAAGAAGAAAGGACACCTAGAAGGCATCCCAGTAATCAGCAAGATCCCAACCATCACAGGCTCAGGTGTGCAAACGTGTAAACATTTCACTGGAGAAGAGAGCTCCTAGTTCTCCTGTATGCTAAGGGCCGTCTAGGGAACTGGTTCCCTTGGATTCATTTCACCTTGCTCAGTCATTCAGGTACTCATGATCTTGGGAACCATGTACGACCCCTGGTCTCTTTCTTTTTGTTTCTCTGCTCAATTTCCCACTACCACAAACCAGGCATCTTTGCTCTGCCACAAGCTTCTGTCATAATATTCCATTCTTGGAGCCAGCCAGTCATGGCCTAAATACTCTGAACCCAGGAGCCACATGAACCCTCTTCTCCTTTAGGTTGTAGGTGTCAGGTCTTGTGTCTCAGCAACAGGAAAGCTGACTAACACATCTGCCATGTTGCAGCACAACAAAGGAGCCTCTACCAAAGGCCAGACAGATGGGGTTACTTGATTTTGAACTTTTAGCCTCCAAAATTGTGAGCTACATAAATCTTTTACCTTTTGAAAACACTCAGCATTAGCTGTTATTATAAAAATAAAAAACAGGCCAATCCAGCTAGAATTTCTCCTTCCTATTCATTAGCCTTTAGGGATACTTGACAGGCTCCCCCTGCATTTAGGGAACAAGCCAAAACCCTTAAAAAGTGCCTTTGGCTGCTCATTTCCCCTCCCCCCTTTCCAGCCTCCTCATCTCCAGCTGTCTCAATGGTTACCAGCACTTTCTTGATGCTTAACTTAGATAAAATTGCATCTCCCCTTAACATGTTGTATCTGCTTTCCCCTTTTTTCCCTCATGCTGTTATCACTATCTTGCATACTATATAGTCATTTGGTTGTTTTTGCCTTTTTCCTTCTAAAATATAAGCTATTGTATTGCCTGATTTTAGTGACTTCCTCAATGTAAGCCATTCCAGCATAGAGCATTGTTTTGGCGACATACTGGTTTGTGGGGGCTGCCATAAAAAAGAACCTCACACTGGGTGGGGTTAAATCACAGAAATTCATCCTCACAGTTCTAGCAGCTAGCAGCCCCGAATTAAAGCCTTAGTCCTTTTGAAACAGGTAGGGAGAATCTGTGTTAGTCACTTTTCTCTCATTAAAACAAAATACCCAACAACTAAAGTTAGAGGGGGAGGGGTTTATTTGGCTTACAGTTGCTAGGGTTTTCAGTTCATGACTGGCTAGCTGCAAGGCAGGGGTGGTAAACAAGCATCACAGAGGAGAATCAACATGGTGCGTACATGGTAGCAAAAGTAGCAAGAGAATTTAACAGCAACTTCCTGCCCCTTTGATCTTATTCAGACCATCAGAATAGTGGTTTAGTGATCATACACCTTTGACCCTAGCATCACACATTCCAGATTCAGCTATCTCTGGAAAAGAAGGTCCCTCCTCATCCACCTGAGGATTTGCTGGGACATCTAAACACAAACTGTAATGCTGTTCTTATTGCTTCCAGCTTCTCGGTCTGCCAGTGATGCCTCAAGTTCCTTGGCTTGCAGATGCAGCACTTCATTCTGCTGCCGATGCAGAGCCGCTATGTGTTGGAGTCTGTCTCATGGCCTTTTATTTCCGGACAGACACCCATCATCTTGGATTAAGAGCCTCCCCACTCAGTGAAACTTCATCTTCTCTATTTACGTCTGCAACCCCCTATTTCCCAAAAAGATCATGGTCTGAGGTACTCGGAGTTAAGACTTCAACACATCTCCAACCTATAACATTTGAGGGTATTTTATCCACTTGCAGTTCTGTTTGACCAAGATTGAAATGTCCTCTGAATGACAAAGTCTTCGTTTATTTCTTTACCCATTTATTCAAGAGACATTTATACAAGCACTGAGGACAAAAAAGTGACAGACAGCTCCCCTAACACTATGACTGAGGGTTCACCGCCCTAAGAGCCATCTACAAACGACCACCTGCCGGCACCTCCAGTCACATTCACACAAGGATGCAGATCTCGCATCCTTGGAGTATGAGGAGGCATATCATTTAGGATTTCATTTCAATGCTCCAGCCAAAAGTTTATGGTATACTTTTATTTCAACACATGTTATTCCATAAATTAGGCTGTAAAATTCTCACACATACAAGTTGCCTTTGTAATCAAGCATTTTACCATTCCTGCTCAAGCTGCTCTCCGCCTCCCTTTCTGGTACCGGAGCTTGAATCAGGGTCTTGCGCTGAGTGACATGCCCACCCTTTTATCATTTATTTTTGAGATGAGATTCTCACTAAATTGCCCAGGCTCACTTCCAGCTTCCAATCATCCTTCCTCAGCCTCCAAGAATCCTGAGATTACAGGTTTGTGTCACCTCAAAACTCAGGAACTATCCACAGGCAAGGACAGCACCGGGTCAGGAGTTCTTCATCAGAGCCAGCCTGAACTACAAAGCGAGACCCTGTATCAAAAAAAAAAAAAAGCCTGCAGTGAGCTGGCAGACTGCTACTTATCTAAGAGGCTGCCTATTCTCCACTTAAGCACCTTTCCATCACCCTTATTGAGTCAGTCTGTGCACTGTTGCTCATTATGCTGCAGGTAAGTTCTAATAATGCCTCCTTCAGAGGGCATATTTTTGTCTACTCATGATTTCTATTTTGTGTAGACAGACAAAGCTACTGCCTATTGGTGGTAAAAGAGTCTAGCAGCCTCAGCTGGTAACAGTGAGGGCAACTGGCATCTAATATTGAGCAGAACAGAGTGACCAGGATCAAACAGATCTGGTAGCTGAAAGAGTTCCAGAGGGCTCCCAGGAGTTGATGGCTATGGTTCCCAGGGGAACAGTGAAGAGGACCACTAACACCATAAGCTGGTATCCAGTGGCTTTCAAAGCTCAAAGCAATTAACTAACACAAAAGGAGCTGCATTTTGCCTTTTTATGACTTCTCTTTGAATTGAGCAAAAGAACCCTGAACAGCTTGATAGCAAAATCATCTGAGATCTCAGCACTCTGGGAGTCTGAGGCAGCAATATCACAATTTTAAGTCTAGCCCAGATACTTAGCAAGACCTTGTTTTAGAATAAAAAGTTCTGGTGTATAGCTTACTGGGAAGGCACTGAGTTTGAATACATAGTAGTACCTCACCAAAAACTCAGAGATTAGCTTGCCGGTCCATTTTCTGGTGAGGCTGGGCATTACACATAACTTGAGTGTGGCTAGTTTGGAATCAGAGCAAAGAAAGAGAATAACTGGCTCTTGGGAATGGGGGGTGAGCATGTCCTTGTGAGAGAACAGGTATGAGGGGTATGTTTCCAGGGAATGAGGATGGACAGTAGGAACATGCCCCCCCCCCGGACAGCCAGGGATAGTATTAGGGTACAGGGATCAGGGAGAGATGGATGTTATGGGCATGGGGTCTAGAAGAGGATACAGGAGCTACAGAGACAAAACCTGACACCACTCAGGCATCTGTGTGGTCTAGGTGGCTTGGATGGCTGTTTTGGCAATGCAGTCTTCTTCTGCTAAGTAATGGGAGAGGCTGTCCTCTTCCTGATGGAGCAGATGCCCGTATTTGTCACACACTTTTGGGAAACTACATTCAATCTAAATGATTTCCTCCCTTGCCTTTTGGTGCACATAAATTTCTCCTGTTCTTGGCCCCAGACTTGGAATTTTATTTGCAGCTTTTACCATGAAATGATTTATTGTTTTATGTAATTGCCCTAAATCCTTGTCTGGCTCTATTATTCTCTTTCCAGTTCTCTGCAAGTCTCTCTGAGCTGCCTCCCACATCTCTCCCCTTGTCAAGTGCCAGGTCCTGATTACCTCCCGGGGCAATGTTAAGACTCTGCAGTAATCCCTTTGACAAAAGACCTAGTGTAGCCACAGCCTGTTCTGAGAGAGGAGCCCTGAGAGCCAAGGTCCTGCAGGGTGGAACACAGGGCGAGATCCAGCCCAGGAGAGGGTGTGTCATGTACACCAGGGAGTTATTAGTAGCAGGCTGACTTCACACACATACAAGGGGCCAGTGACCCACAAAGAGACCAGTCTAAGAGGAACCAGTACTACTGCTCCCCAGCCTTGCTTGGATCTTACCTGTATATGTAAAGAGCTAAAGAATGAAATCCATTACACTAGGGTTTTCCTTCCTCCCACTCTCCTTGTCTTTCATACAGATCATGACCACTAAGCATTTGCATAAAGCCTACTCTGTGTATGTTGTTCATTTTGATACCGGATTCTCAATTAAATGAGATTTTTCTGTTTTCTTTTGATTTTTTTGCTTTTGAGAACTGAACTCATGACCTTACACTTAAGAGACAGGTGCCAGAATCTCTAAGCTAAATCTCCAACCCCTTCCTTTGATTTTTGGTAGAACTATATACTTTTTAATGTGATTTAATATAATTGCACAATTCATAACTCTAAAACCTAAATAAAATTTCCATAATAACTATATCTTAAAGAAACATTAGATTTGTAGCCAAATGACCTAAATTCAAATCTTGACCTTCCTATTCACCTGACCAAAGGGCAGGGCTTAGTCACTCTGGCCTTAGATTTCATCCTTTATTTACTTTGTTTAATAATTCTGCCTACAAAAGAATTAAGAATGAAACTGCAGTATATTCACATCATAAAATACTACCATGTAACAAGAAAGAAGTACCCACACATACAGCACTCTGCAGGAATGACAGACACATGCTGAGTGAAAGAAATCAGACACAAAACGTAACATAATGTATGATTCCACTTGTCAGAAGTTTGAGAGCAAGAAAACGAGTGGGTGGTATTAGAAACTAATGAAACCTGCGACGTCAGTGACAAGGAGGGCACTAGAGAATCTTCTGTGATGTTGGGTAACGTCTCATACCTTGATCTGGACTGATCCACTGTGCCTTTGCACTGTGCCTTGATTTTATTATTTTGCTGCATGCTATACCTCACTGAAAAAAGAAAAATGCAACTGTCAAGTGCCCGTAACTTTGAGGGCCAAGTAAGCCTGAACATGCTTTTAATGCACTAATACAAATTGTCAGTAAGTAGTAATAATGGCATTAGAGAAATGGTGGATGTATTAGCAAGTAAGCCACATTGCTCTTTCTTCTGGATCAGAACTAAGTTATCAAGTATAGAATTAAGGAAGTTACAGAGTTTTACAGAAAGATGTGAGATGGTCTGCAGTGTTTCTGATACTGAGTTATAACACTTAGCATTTGTTGAGTGGTAACCCTATATCATTTCATCAGATTTCTCAACTGTCAAAGTGAAGTAATTCATTGTCCTCAATTCTTTGGCCTTTCAACTGACCTTGAACTGCATCAAAAGTCACGAGAGTACTCAGGCCCCAACTGTCTAAGCTGCTAAAATTCTTCAGCCTCTTCTTGCCTGTTACTTACTAATTATTCACCCTCAATCCAGAGATTTAGCTCAGTGGCACTATGCTGGCCTCAGAAGCTCAAGGTTCTGAGTTCAGTTTCTAGTACCACAGAAAAGAGAACAAACTAATTATGCATCCTCTTTTTTCTAGAATTGATAGTCTAGATGATTAAGTCTAATAGTATTAACAATACAGTCAGGCTGAGGGCTGGAGATTTAGCTCACAGTCCAGAGTTTGATCCTCCTTAATCACATACCACAATGATTGGCGTGGTGCTCACACCTGTAATCCCAGCACTCAGGAGGCAGAGGTAGGAGGATTTCTGTGAGTGTGAGGCTTGCTTGGGCTACCTAGTGAGTTCAGGGCCAGCCTGAACTACAAAGCAAGACTCTGTCTCAAAAAAAAAAAAAAAAAGAAAAAGATTATGGCCTTAGTGAAAAGAAAGTAAGGTGATCTGGTCATGAATCATAACTAGAATAGGCTGCATATTTCTGATATTTCAGTGTTTACTAGAGGAACAGATACAAATAAGACGAACAAAGAAAAAAGAATTTACAGTTGGCCACTGATAGCTGGGAATAGAAAAGTGCAAAAGGTCAGTCTGCACACCGGAGATCTGAAGGATCCAGGCAGAGGCCTGGAGCTTCACGGAGTATCTGGAAGCCAAAGGGACTGTGCTAGAAGGCCAAAGGGTCAATGATGGAGGTTGAAGAGTCTGTCTGAAGGGCAAAGGGAAGCTGGAGCTCCTCTGAAGCAAACAGGAGCAATCCTTCCTTTGTTGTTTCCTTTTTATAGTTCTGATGATAATCTTCCTAGGGTGCATCTTCCACACCCAGAACTGTGCTGAGCCAATTTAATTGGGCATTAGTTAGTCAAGTGGACACAATCAACCATTACATCTATTTTATAAGCAACTAATTTTTCTTAAAATCCAGTGAGGTTTAGGAGATTTTCCTTTTTCCTACTTGTAAAATGAATTTTTGTGGAGTCTATTCCAAAATCCTCTGACCTACTGCTCCTATCTCAAGAAAGACTCTCCAACTAAGTCAAGTCCATTTCTTGCTATAAATGGCACACAACAGAATCAACCCTAGATGTCCTTTATCTCTTGGGAGCCATTTACAGTCTCTATACCCTTTAAGACTAGCACAAATGTCACCTTTTCCTGAGCTTTCCTTGACAGCCCAAGCCATCACAAATCCCTTCCTTTCCCAAAATACTAGAGCACTGGCAGTGCAGCACTGAGGTATCACTTGGGAACAGGACCCTCCTCCGGGTCACCAGAAGTTCCTCCTCTAAGCCACTCCCCACTAGCTGAAGACCTAAACAAAAGTGTGTAGTAAGATTCAGATGCAGCTTCATGGCACACTCTGCAGCCCACCTTCCAGACAGAGGCCTCCCTTCAATCCACGCTACTTAGAAATTCTGGAACCTTCTTAACAGAGCAGTAAATCTGTTCTACACACTCAATTGTATTCAACACAGTCCTTGATTATATGTTGCTTTGTATCACTCTTGCCTTTAGATCTGGAGTTTCAAAAAGACTATAAAATCCTCAAGGGCAGAAATTTTGTCATTTTTATATAATATTCCTCACAGGCTCTAACAGAGAGTTTAACAGAGCCAAGATAACACCAGTTATAATATTAGATATTCTCACTAAAAAATACTATTCTTTCTAAATTCAGCAAATTAATTGTATTCATAGTACCAGCTGTAGTATAGCCATCATGAATAATTGTTAGTGTTCTTCTAATAATTGCATTTGCTGTTGATCTATCCAGCTGTTAAGTGCAATTTATAAAAAGCCAATTGGACTTTCATCTGCATTGTAGTTATTTCCCATGGTAATATTGTACTTTTTCATTACAACTTTAAAAACTGTACTCAGCACATTTTGTAGGCTGATGAAATAAACTGCTTGAAAATGACTCTGGCATCTGTGGCATGCATATCAATAAACATGTTTTATTACCAATCATGTACTTCCCCAGTTTAATATTATTTCCCATTCTAATCAAATAGCAACTGCAGTTTATTTACTCACCAGACAAGTAGTGTTTCCCACCACCTCCCTCAAGGTGTCAACTTCCTGAGGATTGCTGTTAACCTCCTAAATAGCATGGGCCTAGAATTGTTTACCCAAGTCCCTAGTGGCCAGATGCATTTTTAAATTCTGAATTTTCTGGATTTTTCAAAAGATAATATGATACCAAATCCACAGAGTGATAGCACAGATCCCAGCAAGACCTAAAACAGTGCCCAGCAATCAAAAATATTATAATACCATAGTAAAATCTATAGGAGTAATTTTACTCCTATTCTGGTCAACCTTTGCTACTAAGTAAGGTTTGGTATTGAACTTTCTGCTTTCAAAGCTCCTTGGATTTTGCAGTAATAGATGAAGCATAGTGGACCCATGACTATGTTCTAAGTCCTGTGTGGAGTAGGATAGGCCTAAGGGTTTGTTGCATTCCAGGCCATATCTCTACTAGGATTATTCATTTTTCAGTCATTTGAAGACGCCAGTTTAATTCAGTACACAGTTGTTGAGGCACTTCTGTAAATCATCCACTGTTCTAGATGGTGTGAGAGATTTAAAGGAGAACAAGGCAAATGTCTATATTGGTCAGCAGGGGCCATCCTAACCAAATACTACAGCTAAGTGACTTCAACAATAGACACATTTTCTCACAGTTCTGGAGGCTTGAAGTCCAAACTCGGGGTGACAGCAGGACTGGATTGGGGAGCCTCTCTTCCTGGGTCTCTGGCTTTCCCAAGTGTTTTCATATAGCCTCTGTGCATGTGGAGAGAAAATGAACTCTGATATCTCTCTTCTTACGAGGACATCTGTTCTTTGACCTCATTAAGCCTTAATTATGTCCCGAAAAGCCCTATTTCCAAACACAGTCGGATTAGGAGTTAGAGCTTCAACATATGAATTTCAGGAGAAAAGAAAACCAAACAAAACTCGTTCCATAGCAGACACGTTCCTTCAAACAGCTCATAATTGAATTGCAGCTAACCCGATAGAAATGAGAAAGAAAGAGCTGGGTGTGAGCAGGGAGTTAGGGCACTTCGGGATATGTGGCGAGGCCGTGAATAGATGGCACCTGAGCTCAGTTCCTATGAAAGAAACGCGTTCCTATGGGAACGGGGGTGCGGGAGGGAGGGGCACCATAGGGGTCCAACTTGATGTCACTGCAGCCATTATGGCCGTCATCTCCAACTTCGCCACCAGCTGGCGCTGGCACACATTCCACAGGGTATTAAGAAGCAAAGTGGTTAAGACGGTCAGCCAAGCACTCTGCTGGCCTCTGACTCGCAGACTGTCCCACAACTCAGACTGGACATGTCAGTAGCTTCTTTTAATTCAAATCTTTATTGGTACATTATATACACACATCATGATTACAATTAATGATGAGAATTTGTACCAGTATATGATACAACTTAATTCTCATTTTTCCCATGCCCTTGCCCACCCTACAACCCTATCCCCTATATATATAAGCTTTATTTCCTATCTTTTTCATTATCTCATTATTTTACCCCATGATATTGTGAAATAGCTGCTTTTTTCTCTCTGTAGTACCAAGGCTTGAAGCCAGAGTGTTCTTATTGTGAGCTGTGTCTTCATCCCTTTTTAATTTATTTTTGCTCTTGTTTTGACACTGGGACTAAGTTGTCCAGGCTGGCCTTGAACTTAAAATCTTTGAGCTTCTAAGAAGCTAGAATTATGAGTATATGCCACCTCACCTGTCTAGTTAATTGCTTTTGGTGCCCAAGGACCACTTTTATCTAGTTTAGTATATAGAGCTCTTCATCCTGCTAGTACCTAGACCTTCCTGTCCCACTTCTGCCCAAGATACATGCTGTTTATAAAACCTTAATAAACTGTCTTTGTGTAATCCTGGATTCAACGTCCTCTTTTTTCAGCACCTTCCACCTTCTGTGGTTTGTACACTGAGCTTACCAAAGTAGGAAGTGTCCTTAGGCAACTCTGAATAAAGGCACAAACAGGGAAATGAGTGTGGAGATGAAGGGTTTGTTGGTTTAGCTGCTACTGTGCACAGAGAGCATTACATCAACAAGCTAAATGTGTCTGAAGTGTCCCAGTCCTGAGGTTATTTCTTTACTACAGGTCGAGACCCATCAAGTCAAAAGCTCACCGGCCTCAAATTCAAATGTTTTAACATTCTTTTATTTAAAAAGTAACTCCAAACTTGCACAGTTTGCACCAAATAAAACTGCCTGTTTTGCGTTCTCCAGGTAGCCTCATCCAGCAGCTACAATCTATTCATAAACTCCAGGGTCTTTGGAAAAGTCAAGTCCCAAACTGCTCGTGGAATTGAGGGATTTAACCTCTCCAGCAGCTCTGCCCAGAGGCAGCCGTGAAGCTTGTGTACTCTACTGCCCCCCTGTGGTCATGTCTTCCCTTCATCCCTCAAGTCCTGCTGAGAGGCGGAAGGAATAGCACAAATGAGGGACTCTCACCCAAAGACCAGAACCGTGCAGGGCCGAACTGCCTGCCTCCCAGCCACGCACTTCACATCCACAGGGCTAATTTGCTAGCTCGCTTTCACCTGAAAACACTAGAATTTGGTCTAGGCTTCCAGAAGGGTAGTGTGAGCAGCTGTGGCCACAAGTTAGGCAGAATCAAGACCTCTATCTTTAAAAATGCTGTTATCCTCGTAGTAAAAACAAATACAAAGACCTCGCATGGCCTTCAGGAGCCCTCATCTGCTGTATGTCTGCGGCTCCTGGAAGCTAAAGGACCTCTCCTGTCCTGGGCTCCCAGCTGCATCCACAGAAACATCCAAATCTAATGACTTCTTGTGGACTCAGTGATTCACTTCCTGGCATCACCTGCCAGCACCAGGGCATAGGCAGCCTTCTCTCCCTGGATTCTCTGTCCCTGTCAGCACCAGCCCCTGGCCTTTCCACGTATTCCCTGGCCCTCTCTTTCTCTCAGCATGGCCTTTTCCCATCCCCACTTTGCTTAGCTTTCTTGGGCTGGAGTAGTGCCATATGCCTCAGCTCCTCAGAAAGCTGAGGCAGGAGGGTCACACATCAAGGTCAGCCTGAGCAATTTAGCAAGACCCTATTTCAAAAAATAAAATATTTTAGGGCCTGGGATTTAGCTCAGTGTTTCTGATGCCTGTCTTGCAAGAACAAGGACCCAGGTTTGATCCCCAGTAACCACATACAATACTGGGCATGGAGACTCATGCCCAGCAGCAATCAGTACCACATACCACAGTGTCAGGCGTGGTGGCTCACGCCTGTAATCCCAGCACTTGGAAGGTAGAGGCAGGAGGATTGCTGTGATGTGAGTTTGAGGCTGAGTTCAGGGCCAGCCTGAACTACAAAGCAAGACCCTGTCTAAAAAAAAAAAAAAAATATATATATATATATATATATATATATATATATGTAGATAGATAGATAGATAGATAGAGATATAGATATATTTAAATAGTTGAAGTTGTAGAAAAGTGCCTGTGTAGCATATGTGAGTCCTTGTTTTAACTCCAGGACACAAGAGGAAGGAAAAGAAAAGAAGGAGAAGAAAGAAGGGAAGAAGGAGAGATAGGGGAAGAAGAAGGAGTCAGGAAGATGTCTGATGGTGACTCTTCTATTTTGGCCACTTTCACTTTTTAGCCTTCCATTTTTTTCTCCCAGAACAAATGAGGAAAATTTTCTGTGATTTTGTTCTGGGTTGAAAGTTTGGCATTCCCAAAGGTTTTTAAGACTTTGTTCCTGGTTTAAGGAACTCAGTGTTTAATAAGAGAGAAAATGCACACACACACGCACGCGTGCGCACACACACACACACACATGAAAACAAAAGCCTTGGGTTGGAGTGGAAGGCTGTCATCCCAGCTATTCAGAAGGCTGAGGCAGGAGGATTATAAGTTTGAGGCTGACCTGGGAAATTTAGCAAGACCTTGTCAGACAGAAATACAGAGACAGAGAGAATAGTAATGAAATCAAACCAGGTTACTATAGTTCAAATCATAAATGTCCTATTACAACCATGCCCAGAGTTAAAAGTTCTTTTCCCCTTCATCGCTGTCTTCTTTTCCAGTTCACCAGTATAAATCTCTTTATTTTCTGTCCATACTTTGCTTTGCATCTTAATGATAAAATGTGCCAGCCCTTACAGGAAGGCTCACATTTAAAAGGTAGTTGTCCAGAAAATATAAAGCCAGAGACCAGCAGCAATGGAAATCAGTTGTACAGACCTTCATGCAATGAGCCTTTGATCAGCTGTGCTTTGTTAGTTCCACCAGTGCAGGATTCTCGGTGAGTCCAGATGAGGCGCTCAGAGTCCATGTTCCAGAACAGGTCACCTCTCAGAATTAGTCCATTACCACAGCACTCATCTGCCTGAAGCCAAGTTACCATTCCCACCAAAGACGCTATACAACCTCCTCCCTGAGGCACAGGCACTGTCGTTAGGCAAGCCCATGCCAACCCAAGATGGTTTCTCATCTACATAGGAAGGATTTGGACTGCACAGTTTTGGGTCCCTTCTACCTCTAGCTGCACTTCATGTTTATGCAAAATAAATGGGGAATCCAATCTGAAGTCATGTACAATTGATTAATGGCACATAGGGCCAGCACCTAGCTTTAAACTGCCTTGTTATGTCAGATTTTCCAGAACTATAACCCGAAAGATAAAAGTCTCACACAGCAATATAAGAAAGCATGAAGGTAATAATACTCAGATCTACCCAAAACATGTGCCTCAGAACTTTATAGAAAATAATTAACATGTGGTGGCAGTTTAGGCCTACAAGGTTCTCACCCAGCTGACAGTTTCACAAGTAGCATAAATGGAATGACATAGTTTTATTGTTCCCCAAACTAAGTGTGATAAAATAGCCTTTTCCGGCTTTTTCTTATTGGATGCTATTATTTTTTAATTAGACGAAACTCTCCATATCTATTCTGAAAAGCTATTTCGCTCTTTATATAAAAAAATCAAAACAGCAGAGTGCTAGATTATAGGAGGAAAAAATGCATGCCCATGTGTAATATGTATATGGAAGGTGAAGGCATTAATATACCTGGTGGATTTGTGCCAAAATACAATGTTAATCAAAAGAAGTTTGAACAGAGACCCCAAATCAGTGGGAATACAATAAAAACAGCCTATGGTAAAAGCTTAAACAGAAGTCTACAAAGCTTATTGGTTAAGGGAACTTTGATACCAAATTAGAGCTTGATAAGAAATCACAGTGGTATGTGTTGATGTAAAATAATAATCAGGCTTCATTCATTTTTATTTTTTTTTTACAGTTCTTGGAATTCAACCCAAGAGTGAGATACATCCACAGTGCTTTTATTTTCATTTCTTTTATTATGAGTCAAAGTCCCACTAAGTTGCTCAGGCTGGGCTCAAACTTGCAATCTCTCTGCCTCAGCTTTGTGAGTAGCTGGGATTATAGGTGTGTCACTCCATGCCTGTTTTTTTTTTTTTTTTAATTTTTCTGGTGTCCAAAAGATGTTTTATTAGAATTTATGCTGTAACATAGGGAGGGACAGTACACAAAATGACCTCATGATTCTGCCTTAAAGCAATAAAAAAAAATAGTTTCCACCCAAATATGAGTGACCATCATCTTGGAACACCATTCAAGTTACCCTGAATGGCATATCCTCTAATGGAAGAGGTTATATGTGCATTTACCATCCCAAAACAACAGAAAGTATACATTTGAGAAGTACTTTAGTGGGAAGATAGGGTGAGTGGGCTACAGAAAAATGCAGAAATATCTTCTGTAAGTTTTGGATCTTATTCTTAGCTTAACAGCTTGTGAAGGCTACAGATCTGCTAAGGTTAGCAACATATTCTATGTTTGATCTAATAGTCATGAGAATATTAGGTCACATAGAGAAGTTGGAAGTTAGCAGATAACAAAGGGACTAAGAAAGCCCAAGACAATCTTGGCTCAACCTGCAGCATTCCCTGTCTCCATAATCACAGTGTTCTACTTAGCCAAGGTCTCAGCTAGCAGTGTAAAGCATCTTCAGAGAACCTCACTGGGCAGGGGAGTGTCTTTGATTTCTGTTTCATTTGCAAAAGTAAAATTTGAATGAAATACTAATGAGAGGATTTTTACACTCCAAATATCTAAAATTAATTGGATTTTACCCACACAACCTATTATAGAGAAGTACAAAGCAGAGTAGCTAAAAGCGTAGATTTTGATTAGAATGGATTCAAATGCCAGTGCCACTTGCAAAGTAGGGTGTTTTCCAACACCAACAACCGATTCTGTGATACTCTGGACACCAAGTAGGTTTTCAAAAATTCAATCCAGTTCTGGTACTAACCCCCAAGAATTAGCTCAGCCCCACTGCTGAAGGGCTCAATCTCAGAAGACCCCCTCCATGAAGAGGTCTCAGATCCTGGGTCACTCGTACATCTAATTGACCAACTGTAAGTCAGGGTTCCCTTGACCTCCTCCTCAGGTTCAATAGATCACCAGAACTGCTCAGAAATCATCGGAATAGACTTTACTTCTACTGATGTGTTTATTGTGAAGGACAGCATTCAGGTATACACCGTGGGAGTGATGTGACAGGGCACGGGGCATAGAGCATCTAGATCTGTTCTCTCAGATCACATCCCCTCCAAGCACCACACTGGAGCTTCTCTGGAAGCCATTGCTCAGGATGTATTATGGAGCTCATTCTCTACCCACATCTTCTTATTTTTTCCCTGCAAGGAGAAGGGATAAGGAGGAAGAGCTTAAAATTTCAACTCTCTAATCTGACATGTCCCATCCCCAAAGTGCAGCCCTTTTCTGGCCCTGGAGACCTAGCAATATAGCTCCACAGGACCATAAACTTAAACATTATTGTGTGATTTTCAGTGATATTTCTCACGTTCTATTGCATGGTGCTCCTGCACAGATTGGATAAATAACAACAGAACACTTTGTAACAGAGGACACAGTGTCGTGCTAACTCCATCTCCTGTGCCTGCTACACAGTCAAATCAAACCTGTCTCTGTCTGATGTTACTTGTGACGTCAATATGTGCTTGTGTGACATAATGACCTATTTAATAATATTTCAACCTACATACACATGTGTGCACCTGAAGGAAGCCTTTTGAAAACCTTATAGGCATGTTGTAATAAGTTATGTGAATCTGCAAGAGAGAGGTGAGCACTTCTGAAACAGTGCTTTATCTTACTAGATGTGACCAGTGAATGTGGCTAGAAGAGTTTTTAAAAGGTAGCACTGGGGTTAGTTCATTTAGGGCTGCCCAGAATCTTTTATACTTCTGTGTCTCTAGTAACTCTCCACCAACGGAATCTGGTAGACAGACTTTCCCAATTTGTTTTTCACAAAAACATGCCAAAAAACATGCTTCGATAAATGAAAAAAGATGTTGCAAAATCTTAGATAGATTAATGACCAGAGTTATCCAGTATTCCTAATTTCTTCATCTTTTGGCTTAGGATATCTCCAGATTCATAGCTTGAGAGATAATGTTAACTTTTTCACAAAGGCAATATATTGTCCTGTTACTATGACTGAAGTCTGAGATCATATTTGACTTCCAACCCTTACATTCAAGATGTACATTTGTCAGCAAATCTAGCTGGATCTAATTTCAAAATATAGTCTATATCTGACATTCTCATGGTGCCTCAGGTATCACCTTGTATTAGTTCTTTATTGCTGTCTAACAAAGCACCTCCAGACTTAGTGGTTTAAAACCACAATAAGGGAAGAAAAGGGAAAATCAAAAGAACTAAGACGTGTTATGTACCTTCTGCATGATGAATGTAATCATTATATACTGAAAACATGTACAAATAAAAATTTAAAATGAAGGAAAAAAATGTTTAAAAACCACAAGAACATGGGTTGTGTCTCACAGTTTCTGTAAGCAGGAGCTTTGGCAGAAGGGCTCCAGCTCAATCTTTCAGTGAGCATGTGGCCGGGACTAGGATCACCGGGACACCTGCTTGATTCGGGAGTTTAGGGATCTCCATCCAAGGTCACCCAGGCACATGGCCGGAAAGCACAAGGCACAGCGAGCCCCTCCAGAGGGCACCCTGAGCATCCATCCTGTCTTCACCAGCGCAAGTGGATGACAACTTGCTCCTGGGGGAATAATCCAAGAAACTGAGACAGAAACTGTTGTGTCTTATATGATCTAAACCTGGAAGTTACATCTTTTCACATTTCCATCACTGGGACAGAATACCTGAAATATATGCCTTAAAGTAGAAGAGATTTCTTTGGAAACGTAGTTTCTGGTGAGTTCAATCCATGTTAGCTGGCTCCAAGGCATGATGGAAAGACGTGACAGAGGAAAGCTGCTCAACTCTTGGTAGCCGAAAACAGAGGGAGGAGCCAGGGACAAGAATAAATTCTTAGAGGTCAGTTCCTAGTAACCTACCTCCTTCAACCATGGGATGGATCCACTGATAAGTACAGTGCCTCCATGACCTAATCACATTCTAAAAGGCTCACATCTGAACGTGCGACACTTTGGAGGAACATTGTTGATCTAGATCATAAAATAATTGGTCTTAGTATAATAAAGCATGGAGACAAAAGGAAAAGATGGTTAGGAATCATTTGTGCTGGCTCCTTCAATATCACCTCCATCTCATTTTTAATGTTGCCTCTTAACTGTTTCTGTCTCCCTGTCTGTTTTCAACACAGCAGCCAGCAACTTCTCATCCTACTATGTTGCTCACCTGCTGAAAGCCCTATGATGGTTTCTAATAGCGAAGGCAAAGCCAGCCTTTTCCACAGCTCCAAAGCCTCCCATTGTCTGGCCCCTGCCACTTATTAACGTTCTTTCACTATCTTGCTACTCACTTCACTTCAGCACAAATACTGCACACCTGAAGTGCACTAAGCAGCCAGCATCCTGGCACTGGCTCTTTCCTCTGCTTGGAGTTGTTTTCCAAAAGCTGGTTCATTCAAATATCTCTTCCAAGATCAGACAAGACTTTTCTGATCATCACAAACCTAAAATAAATTAAATTGCATTCCTGTCATTTTTTCCTTTATACTACTTAACAGTGATGGCCTATTTTTCTCACTAGAATGCAAACTGCACAAGGGCAAGAGGCTTATTTAGTTATTGGTGAAGCCTTGTCAGGAGTGACCTATGCCATTTACAAAGATCGGCATTTTTGTGTCTTTCCACAATATCAGTGTGGAATTTAATTTCTTAATTCACAGGCTACATTGTTTTAATTAGCTTTACTTCATGGAGTACTTCTAAGTTCAACCGACAATTATGTCAATGGCAATTGCAACTCCTTTATACCACTGCTTTCCTTTTTTTCAGTGCAGAGGATTTAACTCAAGGCCTTGCATGTGCTAGGCAAGAGCTCTATCACCTTGCCACATCTCAAGTCCTCATTCCAATCTTTTAAATTGTTTTTTAGTTTTTTTGAGACAGGGTCTTGCTTTGTAGTTCAGGCTAGTCCTGAACTCAGCCTCAAACTCAGCAATCCTCCTGCCTTTGCCTCCCAAGTGCTGGGGTTACAGCTGTGAGCCACCACACTCAGCACTGTGGTATGTGGTAGTGATTGCTGGTGGGCACAAGTCACCACACCCAGCTTTGTTGAATGTGGTTATCTGGGATCAAATCCAGGCCCTTGTGCTTGGAAGGCAGGTGCTGGAACCACTGAGCTAAATCCCTGGCCCTCCTGTCTTAATTACTAATACCTATGACACTCAAATTGCATATCACATTTCTAATGTACTGTTCTGTTATGGAGTGGTTAAGAAAGGGTCAGAGTGGCTGTAGGATTTGGAAAGCCAGTATGGAGAGCAACAGTAAAGAATCCCTACTATACAAATATGTAGAGTGACTACAGGTGGTCAGATAAGGGGTATATCAACCTGTGTGGAGCTATCAGGGTAAAGGAATCTGTCTGGTTTTTGAAGTGAGCAGCATCAAAGGGTAAGGAAACCTGTACTGAGCTCATTTCCAAAAGAGTCCGAAGTTTGTCACCATGGCGACTTGCCAAGCAGAGGTTCTGTATGTGGCCTGTGACTAGGTGATGAGTTAAGTTTTGGGTTGTTACGGGGTGCTTAGGTGCATTGCTTACCTTCACTTGCTCCTCACTGGCCAAACCGATGGAGGTTATGTATTTTTGGAAAAAGGAAAAGGGATTTATTTGAAGCTAGCTCTGAGGAAACAGAATCATTGACTGTCACCGTGTACTGGTGGGCGAGGGACTTTTATAGCAAGGAAGAGAGGGGGGGAGTGCAGAGAGAGGCAATGCAGACCTCCAACTAGCTTTATCACTTTGGTCCCATTTCTTGTGAAAAAGAAGCTGGCCTCCTGGCCTCCTTAGGTCAGTATCTGCATATGTTGTACCCTCTCTGGGTGCTGGTTATGTCCTCAGCAAAAGCAAGTTGAGAGAAGTTGCTTATCTCTAAAAGAACAAAAATCCTATTTTTAAACTTCCATTTTGCAGTGCTGGTTACACTATGTTTGCAATTTTTCAGATGTTTCTAGTCTGCGGGTTATGTCATTCTTCGGTCTGCTCATTGTCCTTGATATGTTCCAATAGGTCTAAATGTTGTTGGGTCCCTGGTTTAATTCAGTAAGTTTCTAGATGATAATTTTTTATTAAGCTGGATTTTTATTAACCTGAATTATCAGACTGTACCTTATAATTGTGCTGTGCAACTGGCAGTTGTTCTTCTTGGTAAGTTTCATGTGTCCAACATCTGGTAATTGTCTAATTGCACTCATGAGATGGGAAATCATTTGGCCTTAGCATTTGCACTCCAAATACAACAACTCAGGACAAATCACTGCTTTCTAAAGCAGAGTAACAGGGCAGAGCACAGTCTGCTCTATCCAAGCCTAAGTTCTACTATGGCGTGGCACCTCAGAAACAGTCAGTAAATGCTCAGTGAATGACTAAATATGTGAGTTCATGAAAACGGATGTTAGTCCCAGTCCTGCCTGTGTAAGTTCCCTGTTGACATTGAATTACAATATGAGCAAGAACAAAAGGGAGGGTAGAGAAAACGTAAAATGTGTAGGTACGCATCAGATAACGTAGTTACTAGTAAGCGTGTAAGAAAGGCAGATGGAGGCTATGATAAGAAAGGCTATTCTGATGGTAAGTTTATAATGACTAAAAAAAGAACAAATTTAATTGAAAGAAAATTACGCATAATGAATTATACTAATTTTGAGGAAATAGTGGTTTATTCATGAGTTAAAAGGAACATCAAGCAAGTTAAAAATAAGATCAAGAAAAGCTGCACTGATGTTTAAGCCACTACGGTGGCAGTCTGTCCGGGCATGCCCTCCGCATGGGATGGATGTTCCGGAGGTGCACGGGGTGGCTGGACAGGACCTCCTGGATCTTGTCCAGGCAGCTCTGGTTTGCTGCTATCCCTGCTTCAAACTCACGGCGCTTCTCTTCCTTCTCTGCCTCCCGGGCTTGCTGCTGGTGGGCCATCTGCATCTGAAGTTGCTTCCTGTACTCCTGAGCCAGACTGCAGCGTCTAAAGCATCACAAGTGTCAAATTATAAAATTACAAAAGTAAGCATGTGGATTTATTTAGAACATTACAATTAAAATATAACAGGAAACCAAATTAAGATTTCCAGTAAGATCAGGACAAGTTCTTGTATGTCTAAAAATTTTCACAATAACTGTTTGGAAAGCTGGACAGAGCGGTACATGTCTGTAATCCCAGCTCCTCACAAGGCTGAGGCAGAAGGATTGGAAATTCAAGGTCAGCTGAGATCCTGTTTTGGAATAAAATTTGCAAAGAGCTGGGGAGGTAGTTCATTGCACTCTGGCTCCAACACTCCCTAGAGGAAAAAAACCAGGAAGAGTGGCAAATAAATAACGGGTTTATACAGGCATGCCGCTCTAGCTTTTCCTTCATCCTCCCAGAGCAGACCTGCCTGCTTGCTTCCTGCTTAGGATCCACACAGGGGAGGCCTGCAGTGGTCTGGCACTGCCGAGGACTGGGTGGCTCATTATACCATCCCATTAAGTATTAATTTTTTACACATCATATAAGCCACATTTTTAATATATGACCCACTTAAAAATTTTTGATGTAATTTTTATTGTAGTAAAAAAAACACTTAATATTTATCACCTTAACTATTGTAAGCATATAATACAGTAAGTGTATTCATATTGCTGTTAAAAAGATCTCCAAAACATTCTAATCTGGCAATTACAAAACTCTATAGACATTAAGCTCCAACTCCTCCCACCTCCCTTAGTCCCTGATAACCACATTAATATTTCTGCACATTAGATATCTCAGAAAAGTAGAATCAGACAGTATGTGTCTTTTTTGTGAGAGGCTTATTTCACTTAGCATAAGGTCCTTAAGATTCATCTATATTTCAGTATGTGACAGGATTTCTCTTTTTTTAAAGCCTACAAAATATTCTGTAGTACTAATAAGAAAAGAATTCTGAAATGTCTTAAACTTATTACAAGGACCCAAAGGTGGAGGAGGGGAGAGATAAGAAAAGTTAAACAGTTAAAAGCTGTGGAAGGAGCCAACAAGAGTATCCCAACATTCCTGAGTGACAAAACCTTCAATCCCATCCTGATCCTTGAAGTCACTGCCAAGGTCTGGTCTTTTTTTTGGTGAGCATCTATAATACCTCGACAGCTGCTTTTATCTCGGAGATCCCTTGATCTCAAGAATTTTATATATGCTACATTTTGTTTAGCTCTTCATTTGTTGGTGAATATATGGGTTACTTCTACTTCTGTATTGTAAACAGTGCTACCGTGAATTTGGATATGAAAATATCTCTTTGAGACCCTGATTTCAATTCTTTTGATATACCAGCTGTGAGATTTCTGGATGATGTGGAAGTTCTATTTTTAATTTGTTTAAAGGAAACTCTATACTCTTCTCTATAGAGGTTGTGCTATTTTACAACTTGTAAATTCTATTTTTCATATTAGCTGTGGCATAGGAAGAATTATTTTTGGTGTTTTTCCCTGGTTCCTGACATAGAATTTCTCAAGGACAAGAATTTCTCTTGTTATTCATAAAGGCACCTCAGTCTGTTCCAAAAGGGATTAGGGTGAGGCCCCTAGAAAACCTTAGAATGGGGCTGGTCATCAGAAAGGCCAAGCGATTCAAGGGATCGCTCAGCCCCATCTCTTTTCTTGAGCAGGCTTGGTGACTGGGCTCTGTAAAAATTCTTAAACAATGAATGATGTGTGGAGAGCCCTGGATGGGGAGCATAGTAAGGTGCTGGAGGGGGAATGGCAAGCCCTCTGTATCTCTTCCATCTGGCTCTCGCTCAGCCTTCACAACAAATAAGTAAACATAAGTAAAATGTGATTCTGAGTTCTGTGAGCAGCTCCAGCAGATTACTGAAATTGAAGATAAGGTTATGGGAAGTCCTGATTTACAGCAAGCTGGTCAGAAGTGGCCTAGGACTTGTGCCTGGTCTTTGAAGGGGGCCAGTTCAATGAGTCTGAGCCCTTGGTCTGTGGGATTGTGCTAATTCAGGTTAATGAGGTTTGAAGTTCAACTGAGCTCTGGATACCAGTTGGTGTCTGGACAATCAAGACACTGCTGTTGGTGTCAGAAATGATCAACCAACATTTATAAGAAATAGAGATAATTGGTGGCAGATTCTATTTTCTAAGCAAGCCCTTTTCATTTGCTTTTCTGCAGTGTGAATCTTCACTCCTCTATCAAGAGGTGATGCTTTTTTCTCCATCTCCTTGCCGTGCTTTATGAAATAGGGCACAAATGAAGTTATGTCAGCTGTAGGTATACCTTTAACTACAATTTTCTCTTCTGTCTCAGAATGCTTGCTTCTAGAATGTTCCCTCTGGGAACAAGCCACCATCTTGTATATTCAAACCAAATGAAGAGGCCACTACATGTATATGAGGTGTTCCAGTTGGTAACATCCATGGGGATTCCTGATTGCATATTATCAACATAAATTGCCAGCTAATAGGTTTCTTAGGTATCCAAGCCTTCAGATTATATATGTATATAGAATAATATAATATATACAGAATATATACAATATATATGGAATATAGAAATTTCCGTCCATATTTATGTATTCTGTATATGTTATATATATTACATACAAGATAGAAAAAAATATATCTTGGTTTACAAATTTAATTTGTATTACCATTTGGGGAAAGATGGCTGTGGTTGTGTTTGTCACCATATGTGGAGTTTGTGAATGGAAGCAAAATTTTGTTGAATGCTTTTGTTTGAGAATTTAATTGTTTGTGAACAGAAACATTTGTGAACCAAGTTTAACTGGGGTTGATTGTGGTGATCATAAGAAAACTAGTTAACTCCAGCACCGAGCTTTGTCAGAGGAGGGCAGTGGTAAGTTCCAAGCACTTAGAATATTTTAGAATTTTAGGGCTAAAATGTCTACCGGGGATATTTGCATGGAATCCTGTCTCTATAAACCATTTCTGCAAACCTAGTTAACTGGACTACCCTGTCTTTCAAAATTAATTTCATGGGGAAAATCTTGTTATTTATCAGGATTTAGGCCTGGTGTTTTTTATGGCTTAGATAAGTGCTCTCCAAAGACCCATGTGCTAAGGACTTGGTCCCCAGTCTGTGGTAATATTGGGTAATACTAGGTAGTACTGAATGAGATCTTTAAGAGGTGAAGCCTGGAAAGTCTTCCAGTCATTGACAGTATGTCCTTGATCTCAAGTATTCAACAGAGTAACAGAAAGTTTACTAATACAGTCGCTGTTTAAGAGAGTTATTTTAAAGATGTTCAGATAGTCTTGAGCAGGGTATGGTGGCATATGCCTATACTTCTAGCACTCAGTGGGGCAAGGAATGAGAATCACTGTGAGACCAGCCTGGGATACATAATGAGATCGAGGCCAGACTGAAGTACACAGGGAGGCCCCATCACAAAAAACAAAACAAAAATGTTCATACCAGCTAATAATTAATATATTATTAATTATATAATAAAATCAGAATACACAACAACATGGTTGATACCTACTCTTACATTAAACGTTATAAACTGCTTAGAGTTTATATCAGGACAAGTACAAGACTAATATAAAATAATGTCACTGATGCATTAATTATGGTACATTATCATCTACGTTAAAAATCTGGTTCTGTGGGTAAAAATGATAAATAAAACCTAACCGTACCTTGCAAAATTTTCTTTTTCTTCACGATTGAGTTCTTTGAGACCTTCATTTATTCGTTCCTGTTCCATAGTACACTCTTCCTGTTCTTTGGCTTTTCGCTGTACTGAGAAAGGCAAAAGAAATTATTTGGCAAATCTTTCTGCCAAATCTTTCACATCTTTGTGGGCACCAAAGTCATATGGTGTTTAGGAAGAAAGGACGTAGAATCACTGAGCTGAACCTGGGATTAAGAAGGGAGAAGTAGTTCTCTCCAGGGAACAAAGAATAGACTCCAGATCAGACATGCACAATCCACACCAACTTCCTCCTGACCAATATTTCTTATTAATAAGCTCTTATCCATGGATAAGAGAAATTTAGGCATCCAAATAGAAAATAAAACAGAAGAAACGAAGGACATTCACAAAGGAATAAATGCAACCAACCACATGTTCCCAAACCATGAGGGAAAACTATACACATAGTGGGAAATATTCAAAGTTGGGAATAGAGAATTCCTGGGCCCTGGAATTATGTTTGATTTTCTCTGTTTATAAATGATACCAAATATTCAAATTTTTTATATTTTGCAATAATTTCAAGTCATCACTGATGAATATAAAGCTTTCTTCTCATTTTCTAAAAATTCTATAAATTACTTGTTTAACAATTTTTGACTTCTGTGATAATTCCTGGAGTGGAGAATTACTCAACAGAACCAAGGTTAGTTTTCATTTACAAAGAACACTTGTAAGAGATATAGTGTTACCCTAAAAGTAAATGTGTCTATGTACTGCCTATCGGACAAGTGACAGAAATCTGAAGGTAGTTAGCCCTCTCAACAAACATTACTCTGTGACCAGGCTGAGGCTGAAGGAACAGTAGTGCAGTGTCACAACATGGCACTTGATAGCACGATGCAGCCAGGTCCAGAGAGTTCCATGACACAAGGCCACCTCTGCACACATATAACTCTCAGAAACCTTATAACAAGATCATCCTTGTACGAATAACTTCAACTTCCTTTATTAAAGACACTAGTAACTGATGTGGACTGGATTCAGGTATTAAAAAGGAGAAGAATTCTCCACATTTTGAGAATGTCCTCTGGATGGAGACCTTCTGGTCAGTTGCTCAGCTGAGAGGTGAGCCGGGCACAGTCACAGCCCTGGAAAGAGGACTCATTTCAAGGGAGGAGCAGAAATATTTGAGCTAGGCTTGAAGAAGGTCTAGGATTTCTCAAGAACATCCATACACAGAAAAAGCCAATTAGGCAAAGATATGGAGATAGGGATGTAAATGTCACTAGAGAGAAAAAGAAGAGAAGATAAAAGAAAAGAGGAGAGGCATGCCGATATTCTACCTTCTCCTGTTCTTCATAATCACCAAGGGACAGAGAATTCTGATGACATATTTTTCCTTTAACTTTCAGAATATCTCCCCTTGTGCTACTCAAAATCTGCTGGAATATGACATCCTTCACATCCACTTTGATATAAGTTTACCAAAAAAAGGATCTTACTTTATTTTTTTGCATCAATCCCAACATATCATATGTACTTACTTAAGTATTTTAATTGTTATTTAAACCGAAGTAAGGACAAACAATAAAATAATTGTAATTCAGTTCCTTACACTTTTCCTGAACTTGGAGTTTTCGTGTACTCATGACTTCATTCAGGAGTTGTTTCCTGGCCTCCTTCTCGAGTCTCAGCTGCTTGTCCGTCTCAGCCAACTTCTTTTGCTTCTCTTCTTCCAATATTCTGTCCAATTCTTTCTCCTGAGCTTTTTCTTCCTCACGTTGCTGTGCTAAATATTTAAGATATATCTTCTGTTCTCTTACCATATCTTCCTACATAACAGAAATTTAGAATTTTTAGGTGTAAGCACGACGCTAAGGGTAAGTTAAAAATAAGTCTTACTCTTTTAGACTGATATACTAAAATATTTGTAGAGGCACTATTATGTCTGGGGTTTACTTCAAAATACTGAAGAATGGTGGTGGGTATAGATGAAACCAGAAGGGCTGAGCACAGTGGGGCATGCTTATAATCCCAGGACCTGGGAAGCTGAGGACGGAAGATGTCTATGAGTTCATTGCTAGCTTGAACTCCATAGTGAGACCCTGCCCTCCCCCTCTGATAAGGAAAAAGAAAAACAGAAATCAAGAAGGTCATTAGTTGATGAAGTGAGGTGATGGATACACGGAGACTCACACTGTTTTGTATCTGTTTGAAATATTTCATAATTTTTTGAATAAATTAATTAAAATATTTCCACAAAGTGTTTCTCAAAGAAGCCGCCAGATCATTTTCAATGATAACAGTTGTTTTCATTTAGGTTGATGAAATCCTAACCTGATAAAATAAGTCACTACAACTATTACAGCACTGTCTTCCTGAGTGGTAACCACCCTGCTGTATAATAATTACACTCTGGAATAACCTAGGGAAATTCGAGTAAGTACTGGGGAGGACTGAGGGTGTAGCTTAGCTTTAGAGCACTCACTTAGCATGCACAAGGCCTTAGGTTTCATCCCCACCACTTAGAGGAGGGAAAAAAGGGCACTGAGAGCTGAGTCTCATCCCCAGGGCCTTCGATTTAATGGATTATTTTTAAGTTTCCCAGGTGAGTGTAATGTGAAGACAAGGTTAAAAAGTTTTGGCTTAAAATGCAGTTATTTTTAGGTGACTAGTGCCAAGTTACAGCAATGATCTGATAATACGAGTTTATATGTTGGGGTATTTTGGGGCAGTAGTGGGGACTGAACTCAGGGCCTCATGCATGCCAGGAAAATGCTCCCTCAGTGACCTACAACCTTAGCCCTTTTTATTTTGAGGTAAGGTCTTACTAAGTTGTCCAAGTAGGGTTCAAATTTGGGACTGTCTTGCCTTGTGCTCCTGAAATTAGAAGTAGGTATCAGTGAGCCTGCCATGAGCTCATCTAAATAATCAAAGACAATTAACCAACTAAAAATGGGCAAAGGATTTCAACATTTTTCAGAGTTCTCTAAGGAAGATGTATAAATGGCCAACCAGCACAGGAAAGGAGGTTCAATGTCGTTAGTTTTAGAGAAATGTAAATCAAAACCATAATGAGGCATCACTTCAGATCTATTAGGATGGGTAAAACAACAACAAAAAGACAATAACAAGCATTAAGCATGTGGAGAATTCAAAATACTTATGCTCTGCTGGCAAGAATGTAAAATTGTATTATCATTTTGGAAAATAGTTTGGCAGTCACCAAAAAATTTAAAAAGTTACTTTATGACCCCACACTTCTATTCCAGGATATATGCACAAAGAGACGAAAAACTAAATCCATGTAAAAATGTAAATGAATGTTTACAGAAGTATTATTTATAGTAAACCAAAAATAAAAACAATTGACCTTCATCTAGAAGTAAAAGAAGCCAATGAAAAGGTCATATGATTCTATTCATGTGAATATCCAGGCCAGGAAAATCTACAGACAGAAGGTAGATTAGTAGTTCCTTAGGACTGGGGTTTGGAGTTTATCAGCAGAAGGATCAATGAGAATGTTCTGAAACAGACTATGGAGATGGCTACTCATTATCTATAAGAATACTTAATTCCACTGAGCGCTGCATTTTAAATTAGTGAGCTGTATATTCTATGAATCATAATTATATTTTCCTCCTTTTTTTTTGCAGTACCAGGGAACAAATGCTAGGTGCCCCGTGTACTTCCAAGGTAGGAGTGGTATCACTTGAGCTAAATCTCTAGCCCCTTCAATAATTATATTTTCAAATAATAGAAAATGATTCGATTGAAAACAAAAATTCAACCAAAAAAATCAAACAATAAGTCACAGATGTGTAAATATCGTACCTTTTCTCTGGTATGAGAAAATGAAGATGTAAATGAGTTCTAATATTGTGAAATAGAAAATATCCAAAGGGAAATGCAATGTAAGAGTAAATAACAAGGGGTAAGATAATGAGATGATAATAAAAAAGAAAGGAAACAAAGCTTATGTATATAAGGGGGAGGGGGTTGTAGGGTGGGTGGGTAAAGAGCATGGGAAAAAATGAAAATTAAGTTGTGTCACATACTGGTACAAATTCTCATTGATGAGTGCAATCATGATGTGTATATGTAATGTACCAATAAAGATTTGAATTGGAAAAAATAATTAGTGAGCTGTACATTCTATGAATCGTATTTCAATAATTATATTTTCTTCCTTTTTTTGCAATATCAGGGAACAAACGCTAGGCTCCCCTGTGCTTCTAAGGTAGGAATGGTACCACTTGAGCTAAATCCCTAGCTCCATCAATAATTATATTTTCAAATAAAAGAAAATGATTCGATTGAAAACAAAAACTAACCAAAAATTCAAACAAGCAACTCAACTAACATCCTCAAAAGTGAAATAAATAGGTCACAGATGTATAAATATCGTATCTATTCCCTGGTATGAGAAAATGAAGATGTAAATGAGTTCTAGTATATATAGTAGATATTGTGAAATAGAAAATATTTAAAAGGAAATGGGAGAATGTAGGGGTAAATAACAAGTGGAAAAAGAATGTGATCGTAATCAGAAAAGGAAAAGTCTATGTATGTAAGGGAAATGGGGAAAAAATGAGAATCAAATTGTGCTGTATCATATTCTGGTACAAATTCTCAATGTTGAAAGTGACTATGATGTGTATACATATAACGTACCAATAAATATTTGAATAAAAAAATAAATGGACAAAAGATGTGAAGAGACATTTCACTAAAGACCATACACAGATGGCAGAATAGTACTTAAAATGTTTTTACCCCATCTGCTTACTAGAGAAATACAAACTGAAGCCATAATGAGATGTCACTATACATCTACCAGAACAAAGCTATCATTACACATCCTTCAAGATAAAGTAAAAATCATTACAACATCAAATGCTAATTAGAATAGAGAAATCAAATTGTTCTAGCACTGTTGGTGTGAAGTTTCCTTCTATCCCTCCTTCTTCCTCCCTTCCTTCCTTTCTTCCTACTTTCCCTCCCTTCCTACTTCCTTCCTTCCTGACCTTTCCTTCTCTCTATTGGAGATTAAACCCAGGGGCTTACAAAACACTAGGTTAAATGTTCACAGCAGTTTTACTCACAATAATCACACACTGAAAGCAATACAAATATCCTTCAACAAGTGAGTAGTTAAACAATTTGTAGTAAAGTTATACTATTCATCCTACTCAACAATAAAAAGAAATGAACTGTTGATAGATAAATCTTGGATAAATCTCCAAGATTATGTGGAAAGAAAAATGTCAACCCCAAAAGGTTATAAACTATATCCTTTCTTTTATGTAACTTTCTTGAAATAAAATTATTGAAAATGGAAAAGGCTATTGTCTGCAAAAGGTTAATTAAGGAGAGGATGAGGCAAGAGGGTGATTACAAAAGTGCTACTAGAGAAGTCATTGTGGTGATAGTTTTATATTGTGGTTCTATATTTTAACTAGATCAATGTCAATATTCCAACCCTGCTATTGTACTGGAGTTTTACAAGATATTATGATTATTTCTTAATACAGCATGTGAATCAATGATTATCTGAAAAGAAAAAAGCTTCAGTGAAAAACAAGGACTAAGATAGAGCAGTGGTATAGTGTGCTTTAAGAGCTGGAGGCCCTGTATTCAAGATCCAAGATCCCTCAAAAAACAAATAAAACATTGGGAAAACAAAAACAAAAACAAAGCACTTATAGGAAAAGCACAAAACTTTTCAAAGTAAAGTACAAATTTTAAAGGTACAAGTAGCTAAATAAACTGTAAAATGCCTTTTCCTAATCTCTTTATCTGATTCTAAGACTGTATATTCTGCAAGTTTCAACTCAAATTCTATGATGTCTTCCCCCAGTTCCAGGAATTCTCAGACTTCAAAGAGCATGAGGATTGCCCTGGATTTCTTGTTAAAACAGATTTCTTGTTCTGGCCAAGATTTAATTTGGAGTTTACAGGGACTGATCTCAGGACATTGCATGTGCAAAGCAGACTCAGCACCACTGAGCTAAATCCAGCCCAGTTTGGAAGTAGATTCTGTGAATTTGTTTCCAGTCTCCTCCAGGTGGCACTCAGCGCAGTACCTTTATACTGTGAACCATTTTCCACATGACTACAAACTCTTCAGAAAATCCTGTCCAGCACTAAATGAATATCTTACTCTTTTTTGTTTCTTTTTATCTGCCTCTTCCTGTAAATCTTGAAGGGCCCTTTGCACAAGCTTCATGTTCAGGTCCTCCTCTTCTCTGTATTCCTGCTGAATATATTCCATCTTCTCTTGTAAGGCCTTTTGCAAGATGTTTCTGATTTCCTGTTTTGTCTTCTGTTTCTTTAGCTTTTCTTGCTCTTGTTCAAGTTTAACCTGTGCGTTGTCCTGTTCCTAAGGTTGAACAGTGATAAAGACAATGCATCCATCAGTACGGTTACACAGAATTAGTAAATCAGTGCTTTTTCTATAAGAGACTAAGGTACTTCTTGGAAATTACACACACGCGATTGCACGCATGCGCGCGCACGCACACACACACACACACACACACACACACCTAAATTCAGATATAATAAGAAATAAAACTTGTTTTTTATAGTAGAGTCATCAATAAAGCTCCAGAAAATTATTGCATCTGTACATTATTATAAAATAACAGTAGATTTGAAGTTTGAAAATCCAAAAAAGTATAAAGAGAAATCACCTTTAATCCCAGTACTCATCACCCATCACTACACCACTACTGTCAATATTCTGGTGTATTGGCCTTCCAACCTTTGTATGTCTGTGTACATCTACACATCTGTGAGGTACGAGTGAAAATATGGTAAATGTTTCATTTTTTTATAAGTGTATTATAGTAAAAGACACAATGCCTTTAATCTTCCTAAGTATACTTCTCCTCACTTCCAACACACTTATCCCATTGTTCTTGTCACTTTCTTTTTTGTTGTTGTTGTCCCAGGGATCAAACTCCTAACTTAGCACTTGCAAGGCAATGCAAAGTGGTGCCACTGAGCTAAATCTCCAGTGTCTTGCCACTTTCTGAAGCAGTTCTGGAAGTCTTTTTTCTAGAGTGTCTTCAGTTGCACTGTCATGGGTGTTTCAATGTCCTGAACTGATTCAAAATGTTACCTTTCATGATCATATTGACTTTGGCTAAGAGCAAGAAGTAGCATGACACCAGATGCAGTGGATAAGACAGACAGAACTCACCATCATGTTTTTATGAACCTGCCTTACATTTGGCTGGCACTGGGCAGCAGCATTTACCATACTTTTTTCTTACCTCTCATAAAGACACTTATGAAAGAGGACTTTCAGGCTGGGGATATAGCTCAGTGGTTCCGGCGCCTGTCTTGCAAGTGCAAGGGCCTGGATTTGATCCCCGGTAACCACATAACAATACTGGGCGTGGAGGGCAGGGAGTTAGCTCAGTGGTTCTGGTGCCTGTCTTGCAAGCTCAAGGACCCGGGTTCCATCCCCAGTAACCACATACCACACTGGGTGTGGAGACTCACGCCCAGCAGCAACCAGCACATACCATAGTGCCGGGCATGGTGGCTCATGCCTGTAATCCCAGTACTCGGGAGGCAGAGGCAGGAGGATTGCTGTGACGTGAGTTTGAGACTGAGCAGAGGGCCAGCCTGAACCACAAAGTGAGACCCTGTCTCAAAAAACCTAAAAAAAAAAAAAAAAAAGAAAGAAAAAGGACTTTTAGATGATGAGTAAATGTGTCTGAAGCAAGGAATATTTTGAAGGAGATTAATGGCAATGTCTTTTACTGAAATAAAATTTCTAAAATGTAAACACTGACTATATACTTTGATAATATCGCACAGATTTGTAAACATTATTAACCAGCACTAAGAGTCCAAAAATGAAAATGCGCTTCCTGGAAACCTGCCTGGGCCCCCAGACAAATTAAATAGCAACAAGCCTGCAAGCTATACTCCACCTGAGAGCCTATCACCCCATTACCAACGTAGGAGAACACCCACCACCAGGCGGGCCTCCTCTTCCTTCAGCTGCTGCGCTTTCTGCCTCTGCACTAGGATGCTGGTGACCTGGGCGTTTAGTCCCAGGCGTGTGTTCTCCACCAGCTCCTTCTGTCTCCGCTCCTGTTCGACTTCTCGCTTTTCTTTGGCCAAGCGGTCCTCCTCCCAGAGCTTTGCGAACATCTGCTCTTCTATCACATTTTGCCTCTTCTGTTCCTCGTTAAATGCTACCTGTTCTTTCCGCTCCTCACACACCTTCTTCTCATGGATGCAAAACAACTGACTGCGGAGCTCTTCACAGCGTTCCCTAAAGAAGAGTTTTGAAAAAGACAAAACTCAGCCTTCTGTCAGGCACTGCTCTATTTAGGCACATACCTACTGCAATCGTTCACAGCAGTAAGAAACGTCAGAGACCTGGATATAGGCCATCTGTGCACAGGAAAAGCGATGGAGCAGCAGGAAGTCCCTGCTCAGACCCAGGCACTGGAGTCAGGAAGAGTTGGCTTTGAGTCCTACGTTTGCCATTTCCTGTGTGATTCAATCAAAAATGGCCTATTGGAGCTTGTTTCCTCATTTGTAAAATAGCTGCCACTCAAGGTTCTAGTGAAGAATGTGAGAGAACAAATGAAAATACCTGGCAGACAGGGCACAATAAATGTCGACTACTGCTACTACTGTAGAGAAAACAGAGGAATGACAGGCACCTGCAGAGTTGTGTTACCAGGAAATGGAACGACATACTTCAGGCTTTTGTGTATGACTAGGAAAGAATTGCCAAGCGTATATCCAGCAGCAAGTGGTAAGAAGCCGTATTTACTGAAGATCAGGGAAGCTGTGCTCACAGCAAGTCTGTGCCCACAAAAGAAGGCACAGACAGAAAAAGGTGCCAGGGGGGAAGAAAGTGCACACTGCACACGTCATAGTACACAGATAAATCAGGTTTTCGGAAGCAAAGGGATTTGCACCTCAGCCCAGGTACTTCTCCGTGAATCTCTAAGTGGGACTGACAGGGTTTTGAGCCACATTATGGGCTCTCAATGCTCACACTTGTCCGAGGATTCACCCTGATTTTAATTAACGAATGTTATGTAGTACATATTTATGAACCCTTAAAGAGGAGAGAGGAGGGTGAAGGTGACTGGAAGTCAGCCTAGGAGACCCAATGTGCCTGTGCTCTCACTCAGAGCATCAGGGAGCTGCTGGCTTTCTGTTACTTTATCTTCTACCTCTCTTAGGACAATGGAAGCAGGACCATGGGATGCTTCTTAGAATTAAATGAGTGGAAGGGAGTGATTCGCTCATCTCCCTTGTTTATAACTGTACTACCAGTGGATTAAGAATTGTTTAAGAGACCTTACCAGCACCTCCAAAGGAGGCTCTCCGGATGGGTTGGCTTGTCATGGTAAGGCTTCTTGTAACTCTGGCAGGGCACATGCCCACCAAGTGCATTCCTGCCCAAGCTCAAGAAACAGCTCTATTTTGCTGCCCTACTGCCTTCTCACCCCAGCTGCAGCACGCAGGAAGACGTGCTCTTTCAGCAAGTGTTCAGACCCTATTCTCTTTTGCTTCAGTTACTTTTCTCGTCACTGAGACAAAACACCTGACAACCAAAGTTAAAGGTGGGAAGGTTTATTAAGTTCATAGTTTGTAAAGGTTTCAGTCCAAAATCAGCTTGATCCAAGGCAGTGTGGCATGGCAGACAGGCATCACAGAAGAGAAATAGCTCATGCAGTCAGAAGGTAGCAAAGCAACAAGGAACCATCACAGCTCTTTCTATCCCTTCTGTCTTACCCAGGCTACTCAGGTCTGCTCACACCCTGGATCTTAGCACTCGCTGTCCTAGCACTGCAGCATCTGTCAATCCTAGCATCACACACCCTAGATCCACCCACCTCTGAAAATGCCCCACCTATGACTACAATAAAGCTCTAACCACAAGCTATAACAAGCCTCAAATATTTGGTTATAGCAACACTAAACAGATTGAGAGCCCAGTTTTATCTTCCGGCCATTATTCTCCATACAATCTGCAATTTAAAATTACCGAGGCCTATTTTCAAAATTCTTTCTTCTCCCCTTCCCAGGGCAGACAAGTGATGAGTAAAAGCGAGTATCTGGGCACAGATACTAGGGAGCTGTACTAGCTTTGATATTTGTTTAATAAAAACAGCTAAAAATGACCTCCTCCAAATTCCTGTCTTAATTTGCAATCTCATCATTAATTGTGCACAAAAAAGAACATTTAAAAAGAAATCTCACAGTGTACCAAAAGCATGACACACAAAATAAACATTGCTAAGTTATAATTCATTAATATTTTAATCATTGGCTCTATATAAGACCCTTTTAGAGCCTAAAGAGACAACATACAGCCTAGGAAAACATATTTTCTAAGCCATATATCTGACACAGGACTCATGCAGAATATATAAGGAACTCTCAAAAATTAACAGCTAAAAAATACATCTAATTTGAAAATGGGCAAAACAGAAGACACATCTCATAAAAGAGGTTGTACAGGTGGCAAATAAGCATGTAAAAAGTTATTCAATATCACAAGGAAATGCTACCCAAGCTTAGGGTGATACTACCAACCTATAAAAGATAAAAATAGTGACAAGCTGGGCATGATGGTGCATATCTGTAATTTCAGAACTCAGGAGGCTAAGTCAGGAGGACTGAAGTTCAGCCTCAACCAGGGCAACTTGTCAACTTAAGTGAGATCCCGTCTCAAACTTTAAAAATATATAAATAAAAAAGCAGTGGGGATGTAGCTCAGTGCAAAGGCCTTAGGTTCTATCTATAGTACGCCAAAAAGAAAAAAGTAACGGTACTAAAACCTGGCAAGGACGTGGTAAAACTATTTGTCTCAAACCTGGTGGAAATGAAGAATAGCAGCACCATTCTGGAAGTTTAGCAATTTCTTAAAAACTAAATGCAGTGGACTCTTGACTTACGAACTCAATTCATTTGCAAGGGCTGGGTGTAACTCACGTTGGTCCACTGAAAGCTCAGGCTCTTATACACAAAAGTCTCTCTCCTGTATACAGGCAAATCTCACTGTCCTCAAAGAGACACTGTCCCAAGATTTTTCAATTAATCCCTCACAGGAAAGGATGTTTTAATGTTCCTTCCAGAAGTCTTTAAGGGCCAACTCTATCTGAGGGCACCTGGAAGTACAAGTGGCCGGCATTCAGGTCTTAACTGTTTGTAAGTTAAAAATGAAATTCCAGTACTAACTCAAATTGCTTGTACGTCAGGCCAGTTGTAACTCAAGGGTGCATTGTATATACATAAACCCCAGCAACAGCAATATGACAGTTATCCTAAAGAAATGAAAACTTATGTTTGCACAAAAACCTACACACAAGTATTTCTTTAAAATTCACTTAAAGTAGACTCAAACTAAAACAACCAAAATGTCCCTCAATAAGCGAATGATTTAAACAAATACATCCACTTAATGTATCAGTAAAAGATCAACTAGCCATGCCTGCAACAACTTGGAAGGACTTTAAAGGCATTATCACTTTGAGTGAAAAAGGTCAATCTCAAAAGATCACACATAATAATTCCAATTATATAACATTTTAAAAACTGATGAAATTATGGAAGTAGGGATTTAGTGGGTTAGGAATACTGTAGCTGACTGAGGTGAGGGAGAAAGAGTGGCAGCAAGGAACCATCTGTAGTAATGGATGATTGAAAATTTCCTTTCTGCTTTATTATTTGTTAAGGGTCATATCTAGATGTCTCCCTGTTATGGCTTATATCTAGCTGTGCCCCCAAAGCCTCCTGCAGTCATACATGGGGCTTTTCATAGGTGGCTGGATCTAGAGTATGTGATGCTGGGGTTAAGTATGTAATGCTGGGACTGAGTGTGATTTGCTATTGGGATTAAGTGTGTTAGGCTTGGATTAAAGGTGCTCCACTCTAGTTGTGGGGCACTAATCAATAAGATTACAGTCTAGATAGAATATAAAAGCAATTTCTGTTACTGCTGATTCTGTTTGCTATTTTCTGCCTGCCCTGACATACCATGGACAGTTTCTTCTCTCTGCCATGCTACTCTGCCTTGGAGCCAGCCAATTATGGATTGAAACCTCTACAAACTGAGCTGAAATAAAACCTTTCTTCTTTAACTTTGGGTGTTGGGTATTTTGTCTCAGCAATAAGAAAAGTAACTAAGTCACATGCTAAAGGCTCAGGCACTCATAAATGGAATTTTGGGGAGGTGATTAGACCATGGGCATGTGACACTGAATTAGCCCACTGATGGGTTTACGGCTGGTGTGATGTTGGGAGGTGGAGTCTGGTCACAAGAGGAAAGTCATTGTGGGTTTGGCCTGGAAAAGTATATCTTCCTCCTTTGATGGCTTCCTGCTTCCTGCTTGCCATGTCCCTTTGCAATGTTGCCTCAGAGGCACCTGACTACAGTCTGAAACCTCTATAGACTATGAATGTAAATAAACCTTTTCTTCTTTAAATTGTAGGAGTCACGTATTATATTTCAGCAATGAAAAAAATAACTAAGACACTTTTTTTTCGGGAATAAATATGGAACCCAAGGTCTTGGACATGCTCTGTCACTTAACCATAACTCTCAACCTTTTAAAATTTTGAGACAAGGTCTTATTAAGTGGCCCAGGATAGCCTTGAACTTGTGATCCTCCTGGTATACCACTGCACCAAGCAGATGAATATGTATCTTGAATGCGGTGGTGTTCAAAGAAGTACACACACATACTGCACCATTGTAAATTGTCTAATTTGGTACCACAGTCAACCACTGAAGAAAAGTGTATGAATGGTACCTGGGACCTCTGTATTTCTTTGTACTTTCCATAGTCATGGAAACAGCTGTTTAAAAATGTAAAACTTTTTTTAAAAAAAGAAATCACTGGCTATCTTTTTGTCATTATTAATTTTGTTATTATTACTAAAAATAACTTTTCTGTACAGATGATTGTGTTCACTGAAAATGACCCACTAGAGGTATCAAATATTTTAGGAATCCCGCTGAGTATACGCCTAAGGGAAATGAACATGTATATCTTCACTAAAAAATAAGAATATTCATAGCAGCTTTCTTCCTAAGAGTCCAAATGGAAATTAGCAAGATTCCTGTGGCCTGGTGAACAGACAAATATACTGTTATAGTCATATAATAGATTATAAAAATAAATAGAAGAAAAAATATTTTGCTTTATGCACTGCTAAAGCCTCACTTATATTTTCAGTAATGAGGCTCAATATAGCAACCTTATTAAAAAATATGTTTGCTGCTCTGTTTCAAAGAGGTGGTTGTACTGTATTAAAAATACTGAAAATAATTTGCTTTCAGAAGAATTATAGTACTATAGAATGAATTTATTTCTTTAAAAATAATAACAATCATCTAACTAGCAAAAACAGTTACAAGAGTAAATCTAGAACATGTTGCTCAATTCATTAATTTTTAAGAGCACAAATGCCTTATGAGCATTTTTTTTTTCTTAATATACTGGGAAACAACTCTAAAGAATACAAAATATAAATAGGCTATTAAGAGTTACTTTTCCAGTGTCCCCACTCCCTTCTCAGCATCTTCTCCCTCACAGCAAGTAGGGTGGATGTCCAAGTTCAACTGAGAATAGGGTATAAGGATATACTTTATGTAGGCTGGAAAATGTAAGTCTAACCCTGGCTTGGCCTACAAGCTTTAAGACCTAGGCAAACTTCTCTGTGAAACTCCATTTCCTATTTGCCAGACAAGGGAAGTGGCAAGTCCCTCTGGCCCTATGGATCCCTACTCTGGTTTCCTTCATGGCCCTCTTTCAGCAGCTCCCCTTGCAACCTGTACCCACTCCTCCTTACAGTAACTTACTTCTGCAGGCCTCTTGTTGGAGGGATTAAGAGAGTCTGCATGGAGTTCCTAACAATAATAGACTTCAAAAGCTTTTCTTTGATCCCTCCACATGTCTGACTATCTCCTGGTGACCTCTGAACTTATGACCTATTCAAATTTTTAATACTTTAAAAAGACAAACTCCTATATCCCTTCTCTATTCTGCCAGATTTTTAACTTAGGGCTTATATTACTCTTGGACCATCTGTTTCTGAATCCAGTTTGCCCCACACTTGCCCCAGTCCATATTGATGAACTAAGTGACATTACTTTTTCCTAAAACGATGAATCTATTTTTCTAACAAAGAATTCAGCACATAGGAGAGGCTCAAGGATTTTACTGGAATAAACGTTAAAGATTATGTTATAAACACTTCCAGACAATATTTGAATTTTTAAAATCCTCTCAGAAGGTAAAATCTTAATCAGTTACCTTAAAATTAAGGACACATGGAATGGATGATTTGGAAAAGTTCATGGGTCATATTATATAATCATCACTACATTGAAAGAAGCAACAGGAACAAACCTTAGAAGCAAGACAGCAGGGCTGAGGATTTAGCTCAGTGGTTCCGATGCCTGTCTTGCAAGCTCAAGGTCCCAAGTTTGATCCCCAGTAACCACATACAACAGCGCTAGGCCTGGTGGCTCATGCCTATGATCCCAGCACTCCGGAGGCAGAGGCAGGAGGATTGCTGTGAGTTTGAGGCTAGTCTGGGCTACATAGTGAGTTCAGTGCTAGTCTGAACTACAAAGTGAGACCCTGTCTCAAAAAAAAAGAAAAAGAAATAAGACAGCAATTCTGTCCCCCTTGCAGAAGTGTATGACACTAAAAATATGGCTGAGGAATATAATTAAATTATAAATTAGAAGTGTATTCGGTTCTAAGAGCTGTGGCTCTAAGGAGGCATTAAGAATTCCCAGAATATCTTTAGTGTAAAGGGAAGGCATCTTTTAGTTCATGAGGCTTAAAGCATGCAGCAAGCCTTTGATGATGTAATGCTACAGATCATCTCAGAAGATCGTTTTTCCAATGGACCTTCCTACTATAAATGCACAGAACTGGGCTGTAATTAGAGTATAGATCAAGGTATCCTAAAATAGAAAAGCAAGATGAAAAGGCAAATGCAGGCAACCACACAATCACAGGGAGCATGCTGAAGGACCAGGATTTGAAAACTGGGAGTCATCATAGGTATGGATCAGGAAGTGGATCAGAAGTCCAAGTGATCAGATCCTAAGGATCAAAATATAGGCATTCAA
The DNA here is from genome assembly GCA_004026965.1 of Petromus typicus. Lineage (NCBI taxonomy): Eukaryota > Metazoa > Chordata > Mammalia > Rodentia > Petromuridae > Petromus > Petromus typicus. Next base: position 90,175 of record PVIR01000172.1, read on the forward strand.
TAAAGAATAGGGAACCTAACACACATTTGGCACAAATAGAGACTACAGTTATAGTAGTAGGGAGCAAGCCCAACTCTATCAAAGTTTTCCTAGGACAGGGCTTTGAAATAGCTTCCAGACAACAGCAAGAAGGAAGTTATTAGCTAAAATAAACAAAATCTTACTCAGTACTTCTAATGGGGAAGCGAGCTCAGAACACTGGCTAAGTTTTCAGACAAGCTCATTTTCAATTATCTATAATATAATTGGTAGAGTATAAAGGAATGATTACTGCACATGCCCATCTATAATTTACTATAAATTTGCATTTCTAAATCTTAATATGCCAAATTCAGAGAAGGTGTTTTCACTATTCCATTACCTGAACTGTTGGTCTAACTTTTTAGCCACAAAATCTTGTCTTTCTTTTTCATTCTTCTCTTTCAATAATCTGGTTTTCTTTCTCATTCTTTCTTTTTTCTCTTCAATAGTTTCTTCTTTTTGTTGCATTTCATTAAAATATTCATTTTCTTCTGATGCTAAAAGTTGACGTAACCTACAACAAATAGAAAAAAATTAAAACATGTCATTTTACTGATTTTTGTTATATTAAACTTCAAAATTGTCAAATCATAAACTTCATAGCAGAAAAAGATCATTAAAGGGCCAGAGATTTAGCTCAGTGGTTCTGGCCCCTGTCTTGCAAACTCATGGTCACTCAAGTCCACCAGCAATCAGTACTACATACCACAGTGCTGGGTGATGTGGTTCATGCCTATAATCCCAGCTTTGGGAGGCAGAAGCAGGAGGATTGCTGAGTTTGAGGCTGAGTTTAGGACCAAAACTACAAAATGAGACCTTGTCTCCAAAAAAAAAAGAAAAAAAAGAAAGAAAAGAAAAGAAAAAGATCATTGTAGTAGTTCTCCACAAATAACATATTGATCTGTATTATATTTTATTCGATCATATACAGATAAAATATGAAATATTTATCTCCCACAAAAGTAAAATGGGCAACTTCAGTTAAAGAAATAAAAAGTAAAAACAATGTATTCTTTTGTTTTCTATCAAAAATAAAAAATACTTAGCAATAGCTAGTGATTTAGCTATGAATAACTCAAGCATGATCTTGACTATACTTTGTGTGTGTGTATGTGTGTGTGTGTGTGTAAATACATGCATACAGTTGTGGGGGTTGAACCTAAGATTTTCATACTGAGCTACCTTCCCAGGGCTTTTTCTATTTTTTAATTTTGAGACAGGGCCTTGCTATATCATTAAGTTATTCACCCCAGATGGGCCTGAATATGTGATCCTCTCACTGCAACATACTGTACCAGAGGGCTAGGATTACAGGCCTGCACAACCATGCTTGCCTTATACTTGATTTCCTGACAAGCCAATATCAAGGTATGATTTCAGAAATGTTTCATAGTATGGGCCACTAGGTGTGTAGCCTTACTTATTTCGCCTTTCTTCAGTGTTAATCATAAATGTTTGCATGGCATCTTTAATTTTTGCTTGCACAAGGCTGTTAAAAAACTTGCGGTCAATGTGCTGGTCCCAGTCAACTTTGAGGCGATCCTGCTCAATTGACTTAGTTGTAGCCAAAATAGCATGATGCTTCTGGTGGCTGCGTTGGATTCTTTCCAAATGTTGCTCTGTCCCTGGACCTTTAGGAGCCTTGGCTCTCTTAAAACAAACAAACAAAAAAAACTATCAGTTACAATTAACCAAATGTCAATAGTATATTTCAATTACGCATAACCTCTATCAATAATCATACTCATGCTAAACAAAATTGGGCATAAGAACAAATACACTGTTAAAACTGAAAACAGCTTAAGCACCTAAGGAGTAACCTATTGTATTCTCTGAACTTATCGTAAGATGGGATTAAATCAGTCTCAAATATAGATGATCCTTGACTTATGATGAGGCTATTTCCTGACAAATACATTGTAAGTTGAAACATCTCACAACTAAACACATGTAAACCACTGACTATCACAGCTTAGTAACACAACACTCTGTGGAGTATTTCATATTCACCCTCAGAATCTTATGGTCTGCTGAAAGCTATGACTTGATGATGCTCTGCCCAGGACCTTGAGATTATCACATAGTTTAATGCTAACTTTGTGCCTTAGTTACTTTTTTCTCTACTGAGATAAAATACTTGATATCCATAAGTTAAAGGAAGAGTAGTTTATTTTAGCTCACAATTTATAGAAGTTTCAGTCTGTATTAGGCTTGTTTTCAGGCAGGATGACATGGTAGAAAGGGTGTGACAGAGGAGAAACAGTCCATGGCACAGAAGACAGAAGACAGCAAAGCAGCAAGCCTTCCTTTTCCTTTAAATTCTGTCCAGGACACAAGGCTATTGGCTGGTGCCATCCATACTCACTGTGGGGCTTCTGTCTTCAGTAAATCCATCCAACCTCACCCAAAATAGTGCTAAACCAATCAGTAGACTAATCCAGTTATCATACATTCATAATATTTACCCACCCTAGATCCAGCCACCTCCAAAAAGTCCCACCTATACATACATGAGGCTGTGGGGGAACATTTAGATACAAGCCATAACATAACACCTTAGAAAACACTCAAATTCAACATTCAAACTAGAGTGCCTCTTGAATGTCTATTGCTTTTGTACCATTATGAAAAAAAAAGTCAAATCATAGTTTGTTATAGGTTGTGGATTATATTTTTAAAATGTTTGAAATTATAAATTTCATATTTTATAGGACTCTAGAGACTATTTAATCAAACCTATGTGTCCAATGTGCTCCAAATAGCAAAAGGAGACAAGGATAGAACAATAATTAGAGATCTTTAGCCAGGCATGGTAGTACATGCCTATAATCCCAGCACTTGGGAGGCCAAGGCAGGAGGATTACTACAAGTTTTAGGCCACCCTGGACTATATAGTGAGTGCAAGCACAAACTGAACTATATAGGGAGACCCTACCTAAAAAGATAAAATAAAAATAAAGAATTAAAGGGCTTCTCATTCCTTACCTTGATCTTATAACGAACTACTCCTTATTATTACACCACAGTCACCACCATCAAAATATTTTCAATGTAATGGGGCTACCATCTAAATCTATAGGATATATCTATATATGGGAGAGGGTGAGAGAGTGATGAATTAAGAAGGAAAGAAGCAATGAAGAGGAGTAGAGAGAGCAAGGGAAAGAAAAACAGAAAAAAAAGCTATGGTAGAAACTTATTTGTAATTCCATAGTTTCCAAAAATTTGGATGGAAGGCCTTTTGAGCACCATCAATTTCTGTAAGTATATTGTTTTCAGACCAATGTCCATTAAAAAGTTGGAAATGTATGGACATTTTGAATACATACTAAACAAAATCTTGTAGATTATTGTACACCTTCTTTATTTTTGTATTCCTAGGATTGAGCACAATTCCAATGTCAGTCATGTTATTACAAAGGGGTGAGCAAATATATACGTGTTTCTGATACTATTTCTGCACGTCCTGGAGCCATTGTGGGATTGGTATTTTGAGCTTTATGTTTCTCTTCTTACTTAATACTGGGGATTGAACCTGAGGACATTACTACTAAGCTATCTTTTGAGTGCAAGCTTGGTATTTCCAAGAACAGTTTTATTCAGTCATTCGTAGATAGCTTGTGAGCATTGATAATGCTGACTCATAGTTTAAAAGAAAATTATTGAACTTATGATAGGCAAAGAGACAATCTGATAAGTTATATTTAAAACTTAACAGTGTCAGGATTACCAGAATATTGGTGCTTGGTATTTGTGATAAAATCTCCTGGGAAAAGAAAACCCACATTTGAAGATAGCTTGAGGAAAGATTTAAGGATTGGAGGTCACATCTATGGCACCTACATGTAACTGAACAAGATGAGGCCAGTCTGAACAGAAGATGATGCTGGGCATTACATGAGAAGTAGCTAATCTGTACTAGAACTATGTGAAGCCAGTTAGTTACTGTTCTATAATATTTCTGTACTTTTCGAGTGCAGGGTCTATGATAGTAAAGCAGAGCAGGGTCATAGTAGGAACTCAGGCTCCTGGTTACACGTGGGCTGAAAATAAGAACCATGAACTAGGAGCATCTCTAAGCATCTCTTGACTTATCAGGACAGGAATGAGGCTCTGGAACACCTTTTTTCCAAAGAATGAAATGAGGGTAAAGGGTGGCAAAAAACAGCATGAACAGTAGCTAGCAGACCAGGAAACCCTTATAAGGCTTGGGACATTCTAGCAAGACTTAGGTGTGTGAAGGACCCAGTCTCTAAGATAAAGTATGACCTGGAGTTTTTAAACTAGGTGACGCCAATCCAGGCCATCTTGTCATTGCTCAAAATCTGCATTACGTAGAAATATAATATAAAAATATACAAATAATTTCTAGTAGCTATGTTTAAAAAGTGAGAAGCATCAAATTAATTTTGATAATATATCATTACTTGACCAATTCTCCAAAATATTATCATTTCAATATGTGATACTAAGAACACTTGAAGTGGTCAACAGCTATGTGTGAGATAGACATGATAGTGCACAGCTGTAATGCCAGCCCTCAAGAGCTGAGGCAGGAGGACTGCCACAAGTTCGAGGCCAGTCTGGGCTATATAGTGAGTTCAGGGCCAGCCTGAACTACACAGGAAGACTGTCTTAAAAGAAAAAAAGAAGCCATATGTGGCTAGTGACTACCACATTGGACAGTGAAGATCTGAAACATGCCAAAGGTTAGACAACACAGGATTTACGAATGAATTTCTATTTTCATGGTCATTAGAGGCTTTTTTTTTTTCTTTACTGTTACAGTTTCCAGAAGTACAGGTTACAGTTTAATGTTTTAAATGTGTAGATACTGTATCTTTTTTCTGGTATGAGAAAATGAAGATGTAAATGAGTTCTAGAATACATGGCAGATATTGTGAAATAGAAAATATTCAAAGGGAAATGGAATGTAAGAGTAAATAAGGGGTAAGATAATGAGATGATAATAAAAAAGAAAGGAAACAAAGCTTATGTATATAAGGGGGTAGGGACTGTAGGGTGGGTAAAGGCATGGGAAAAAATGAGAATTAAGTTGTGTCATATACTGGTACAAATTCTCATTGTTGAGGGCGATCATGATGTGTATATATAATGTACCAATAAAGATTTGAATTTTAAAAAATACCTTTATCCTATTTCTTTCTTGCCTCTGTTCACTGCAAGCAGTGTCAAGCATTTCATTAAGTCCGTTTTTTCATTTATCATCTGAGCAAAATAACTGTCCTCCCTGTGGGTATTCACATTCCTTTTTAAATTGTTCTCTCCTAAAGACTTGTTTAGGGTGCAAGCTTTATCTCTTGGTTGCTTTAACTCTACCTCTAACATAACTGTAACACTCCAATATTTATATTTCTTATTACATTCAGATACCTAAGGAGCATATGTCTGTTCCAAGTCATTCTCCTAATTCTTTTATAAGCACGTCTTTAATAGGCCTGCTTTCTTGACTTGGAGGTATTTTTTTGTTTGTTTCTTATTGGTTTCCAACATAAATAACAGCATCCAACAAACAACCAAGCTCCCAAGCACTGTGTTTGGATACTGGACCCAAAACGTACCAGTTTCTGCTCTTTGTTAAATCTGTCTAGCTTATCAGCTTCAACTTTACAGCCCAAAGAAGCATCCATTCTACTGCTTTTTAGTCCCCTATCTTATAGTCCTGGAACCTAGAGAAGGATTATATCTCTAGGTTGACTGAAATTTGCTCTATGTATAGTGGAGACTACAACTGTATCTTTAATTATTCTTGAACTTTCTTTCCACAAACTCTCATTACAGAGAATATAATTATAATTTACTGTCAATCTTTAATGCTTCATGGGTGAGCAAATTGGTTCTGCAGCGAAACTATAAACTCTGCAGCAGCAGAGATCATGCTTCTAATGAAAGGTAAACTTCTCAGGGCCCCTGGACTCACTTCTGTATCTTCCATGGTGCTGTGTACACAGAAGACACTCAAGCAAGAGGCAGATTTTCTGGCCCATAGAAATTAATTTGTATCAGTATTCCAGGGGTTCTCAGAAAGATCTATCAAGTTCTGCAACACATAGCATTCCCATAACCTAGCACTATCATCCCAGACCTGGTGTAGTCTACATGGGTACTTCTGTCCCCTACCCAGTTACTGGCTGAGTTGGCACAGGAGAAGTTCTACAGCCACAACTAACTCCTCACAGTTCAATGCCCCTTCCGCAGATGCTTTTCCTAAGGGCACAGAATCAGCCAAAGGTTATTCTCTTCACTCACGACTAGCCCATATCCCAGATCTGCTTCCCATCCAGAGCCCTTCCCACGTCTTGAAGATTCCCAAGACCTCAAGTGGCAATTCTCCAAACACAGACTCTATGTAATGTGACTGGAGAATGGACAGAAGAGATGATAGGGGATGGGTGGGTGAGGGGAGTGATGGGCAAGTGACCTAAAGTGTTTTGGGTTTTAAAAAATTCAATCGTTCGTATTCAGCACCTGCTGTCCGGGGGAGGGGGGGGGAACCCTACTGGGCACAGGCTGCACTGTGCTAGGCTGGAGAGTGAAAAGATGAAGAAAATTCAGGGTTCTGAGTCCCTATGTTACGCTTACCATCATCACCACTTTGGGAGTGGGTCCCTTAACCTCCCGCTGCATGACACCAAACCGCTGGCTGTACATTTTCAACTCCTGTTGGTATGAAGCCGGCTAAGAACCACCGTGACCTGCGGAACTTGCCTCCGCCACCGACGACCGATGCAGAGCTCTGGTTGCCAAGGGAGCCTCGCGGTGAGGGCAGTGGAGGAGGATGGGTCCAGCGGAAGTCGGCCTCGTTGCCATGGGGCCCACACACGCCAGCACTTGCAACTTCCTCTTGCAGCTCAGGCGTTGGATCAGCGCCAGCAGCTGAGTTCCCGCCCCTGGCGAGGCCTAGTCAGATCGGCTCCCTTTCTCTGGGGCTCAGAATGGCCGGAAAAAACCCCTTTAACCCGAGGAAAGTTGAAGATCTAATTATAATTCCAGTCCACTATGCTATTTATAGACTGTAAACGGCCTAAAAGCAAGGCTAGTGGACATTTTGTAGTCTGTGTTTTGTACCTAGGTTATTCTTGATCATGGCGATAATAATCATCACAAGACAAACTTGTATTTGTGTAATTTTTTACAATTTGCAAGATATTTTCACAGATACAACCTTTGAGCCTGACAAATATCTTACAGGGTAGATGGAACAACAGGTATTATTATCCTCATTTTACATCGAAATAGATTTAAGGCCCAGGGAGCCAAAGTGCTTTATGAAATTATCCAAACAGTAATAATAAATCTCTTAATAAAGTCATTCTACTGCACTGGGCAGAAACCAGAGCTTAGACTTATGGTTACTGTAGGAAAGGGGGCAGATCAAATGGGCTAGTGGGGGCACTGGTGTGACCTGGCTGGGGACAACTTTTTTTAAAAAGTCTTAATTGAAGGGTCACTGTGGACCAGGTCCAGGATGCTGCTCAGAAGTCCAGGTAGCTGGTTCCTGAGCATTGGGATACCAGGCAGAACGATCAACACAGATCAGGAAACTAAACGGGGCTCTCAGCATGGGTAGAAATCACAGGTCTATTTCCCATCAAGAGCAAAATGGTAGTTAGTACCTAAAAGCCAATTAAGAATGACACTTTGGTACTCCCATTCTAACCTGGGGGCAACACAGAACACTAACTAGATCACAGAAAAAAAAAAATCAGTAACTATGCCAGTCAGTGAGGTATACTAACAACCACCATACAACTAATGTTTACACCCTCTTAAGGCTGCAGTAAATTAACGTTCCTTAATTGTTTGTAATCCACCTGCTTCGGATTTTCTATGTGGTTCATTTTTAGATTTGGATTCCATTTCCTGAATTGCTGGTTCAGCTTTTCAGCCACAAAATAAGTCTTCTAATAATTTCTTTTAATTATCCTTTTTTTTTCCTCCTATAATGCTTCTTCTTTCAATTGTAGTTCGGTAAAATACTCATTTTCATTTACTGTTAAGAGTTTACGTAGCCTGAAACAAACAAAAAAGAAATAAGTTAGGATGTTTCCAGGGTTCCAGGACAGTGTCCTGAGGGGTTGAGGCTCCTGGATTCGGCATCTCAGTCTTAAGGGTTCTGGGCCACTAATGAGACTGGGCAGAGCCATCCCCCTAATCACACACCCTTGGGGAGAAACGGAAAACAGCCCCAGGCACCTTCTACCCCAGCGGGATTAGGGAAAGGTCACTGCCACGAGGTTTCCAGCAGCCCATCGGAAAGCAGCCCATCAGAATGTGTTTTCAGATGTCTGGGGAAGCCTGGGCCCACAACGGGCTGGGCTGCCCCTGGAAGTCTCATCCTCGGTTTTGAGCTTGCTGTGTAGTGCCCTCGTGTTGGGTGAGCCTGGCAGTTTAACTCCAGTTCGTTGTTGCATTTTCCTCCACTATTTGAAGACAGAGAGTTGCTTCTTTCTGAGCTCAGCCTAGGATGGGGCATTGTGCCAGGTAGAGGTCCTGTCCCAGGGCAGCCAGGCCAGCCACAGGCAAGGGTAGTGACCCTCTGCTGGTAGGACGACTTCAGTCCAAAACCGCCTCTGGGGAGATGGGAGTGCTTGGGAGCACCAGGAACCTCCAGTTTCAGCCACCCCCTTGTAGATCTACAGAAGAGATGTGCCGGCATCCTTAAACAGAAGTGACATTGATCCTGCCACCCACTACCCTAGTTTCTCTGAGGCAGTCAACAATTAACATCACCAAGACACACACAAAAGAAATGCTAAACATACAAACCAATAAAAGGGACAATAAAAATCATTTAAAAGCAATTTTTAAATAGAACTGCTTAGAGTTAGAAACTAAATTTCCAATTTTTGCCCCAACAAAGTTCTCACAAAGACTGGCTTCCCCATACCTTCTTGAATTGTGTATTTTCAGTATTACATTGCAAGATAAATTTGGGATCCATTCACCACTTGTAATACACATTGATACATTAAATTGCATGGACCATATCTTTTTAATTTCTGTATCCCAGTATTAAGTACAGTGCTTCCCACAGGGCATGTTCTCAACACTTGAACAGCACAAAAAAAGCCAAGACCAGCAAGTGTTCTGGGTGAGCTGGGTGAAATTTCTGTACTTGCTGTGGTCACCACGAAATCTATGGTCTTCAGCTTTGCATTTTCAGCAATGCAGTTTTATCAAGTTTTTCTCAGGTGAGTAGTGGGATCCTTGGAAGCTGACTCATAGCAGGGTAGCTTTGTAACATGTCACCTTGGCTAGGCCACATTTCTCAGAACTCCTTTCTCAGTGTGCTGCTGGCGAGGTCAGGCCACAAGAGACATTTTGCCTGAGACTGGAGAGCAGAAGTGAAGCAGCGGCATATTCTTTTTACACATGGAAGACTGGCACAGAGACATTAGGCGCTGCTGCAGTTCACACATGCTGTCACTTATTTGCTGCTCCACCTTCCCTGGGATCTTTCACCAGCTTCTTTGATCCGGGGCCGATGTATTAACTTTATAACGAAGGGCACCAGTTTCTTCCGCAAGATACCCACATCATCGAAGTGGGAGGCGATGAGAGACTGACATGGGTCCCAGGCCATTCTCATATGTGCTGACTCTTGCTTGCGTGCTCCAATGTGTCCTCTGTCTCCTGTACTTTACATCCATCTTCCCTTTCCGACTGCCTCCCTGCAGACTTCAAGCTCCAGCATTAGATGTAGCTAACAGCCTTACAAAGACTGTTTAACCAGCTCCCATAATTACACAGACTCAAATCCCTCTCAAATCTCTTAAAGTATACATGTGTATCATCTGTATTTTGGTGGTTCTACTCTTCTGAATGTACCCTAATTCACTCACATCATAATCAGACTCTTCACTCAAGAGTCAGAATGCCAGTCAAGTAAATTTTCCTGAGAACATCACTGTCAGAATTATAAGAGTACTTGGGTTGGGTGTTGGACCCTAGGGGAATAACTTCTGTAAGAGATTACCCAGTCTTGGCTGGAGCTGGGCTACATAAGGTAAGGCAGAGGAACAGGAGAGAAGAATGGCAGAGAGTTGTGTCTTTTGAGTTACAATGAGAAACGACTAATCCCTATATGAACTAAGTACTGATGCAGGGCTGAAAGCAGGTAATGCAAGGGGATGGGGACATGGGAATGGGAACACGGAGGATACAAGATTTAAGGAGGCACTGTCAGTCTTGGCCCTATAAAGCTAAGTAACAAATTATATGTCTGAGCTTTTTGGCATTTTATAAATGAAGCATGCTAAGTGAGGTAAGGCTGAGCCAAGACTGGCCCTGGAGCAGAAATGGAGGCAGGAATTAGGCTCCTAAGAGACAACTGGGTTGAGGGGTAAGAATCAAGCAAAGAGGCCATGAGTAGGAAGGAGATACCTGTTGTTGGGAGAGATGGGCCAGGTTGACAGCTTTAGTTGCAAAGACTGCTCTGACTGAGGTTGGGGAGTCAGTCTGACAAGCAAATTGGACAGCAGGCAATGGAGAAGACACCTCTTAGGGGTGAAGATTACTATGCAGCATTTAGGGCCTGTGGTGAACCCAGTTTCTACAAGAGTAGCTGCTCTGAAAACAAGGTGATCCCATCCGTATAGCTTTGGCACTCCTTAAACCATGCTAAAGGAAAGAGTATAACGGATTTACACATTATTTACAGTAATCCACTGTCTATTTTCAAAGTCACTGAAAACTGTTACTGCAATATTACACATTATTGCACATAGGATTGCAGTTAACAGTTTAGTGCCTTAAAGAACAAAGCCTTTATAGCCCGAGTATAATTCTAGCTTTACCAACTTTAGCTGTTTGACACTGGGAAGGATGATCTCATTCAAGCCTCAGTTTTTTCATCTGCCAAAGTTGAAAGAATGCTGCCTAAAAAGACTGCTTTGAGGATTCAAAACACTGGATCCACAGAAGCTTGACAAACAAAAGTTCCTTTCCTTTTCTCATTTTTTCACATTGCATTTTCAAATGTTGTCTCCCTGAGAAAATGTTTAGAGACACTGCCAGGTCTCATCAGAAGCCACTTTTTATGAAGATGACTTATTTAGGTTGTTTGTGGTGGCTTTAATTGTATCCCCTTCCATACAACACCTCCCCACCCTTCCATCCAATCTCTCCTTGTGGGAGAAGCAGATGCATCAACTTTCTATTCTGACTTTCTCTTTCCAGCTGCTTCCTGTTAAGCTTGAAGTACTCAGTAGGCCTGCTCCTCAAGTGTGCTGGGAAGTTTTCCTTTTAGGGTTGATACACAAGCCCTGCAACCAATCTATGGTCCAGTCCCTAGGAGATCAGGGTTGTCTTGTGAAGCCGGTCTGCAAATATCACCTTGAGTTCTACAGTCTGCAGAAGCCTCCAGTCTACTGCTTTCTAGCTCCAGGTTTTTTAAGGCCCTTGGACCTAGAGAAGAGGGAGCAGGTCTGTATGTTGAATGAGGTTCACTACGTACAAAACGGAGCATCACAAAACCATTTCCTATTCTGCATCCTCCACCCATTTCTACTTAATATCCTGCATTTCTTTTCTTTCTTCTTAAATATTACCAGTTCAGATAGCCCAGCATTTTCTCTGTGATTATTATGCATGCAGGAAAAAAAAATTAGCTCAAGTAGGGATTCTGCATCTTTTGAAGGCCAAGCCTTATATTCAGACTCAATGGCTGTCACCACCAGGCCTCTCAAACTGCTGCATACTGAGCAGGGGCTCACTGTGTAATACTCTGGGTATAGCTGGGGGAGTTTCTGATCTGCTAAAACTGGTTTGTAGGGACAGGGGAATCCAGGTGCTTAGCCAATAGTTTTTGCTGCCTGTCTAGAGGTTCTGTGCAAGGCCTAACAACCTTCTGCAGGAGTCAGCTTTTCCCTGTCTTCCTCCAACCATCTAGGGCCTCGAAGACATCTACCCTTCATCCTGTTGTCAGGCTTAAGGGAAAAGCTCTGCAGAGTACCTAAAAGAGTAACCTCAACACGAAAGGCTCAAGAGACACAGCCCAAGCATCCTCACAGATGCTGCTCTGGGGGGCACATGACAAACCAGAGTTCACGCAGCTATACAGACTGAGTCAGCTCCCTACCCATCCCACCATCCAGGCCAGCCCAGCACTATCTCTGTGATATACACTCTCCCAATTGTCAGGGGTCTCTCAGAGACTCCAAAGGCCTTCAAGACCTCAAATGATGATTCTCTAAGAACTTATATATTAACTAAATTTGGCCTTAACAGGATTTTCTGAGGGTGGTAGGAACAGATTCTCCATATATTTTTTTCTTTCAAATCTTATCAGACCATCAGGTCTTCTACCCCTCCCCTGAGAAGAGATCCTGACCTGGAATGCTACTATACTGTTTCAGCAGAATCTCTAGGCTGCTACAAACCTCTCTGCACTAGTTGTGAACAGCACAATGGGTGGGCCTTTATCTCCCTCTGCATTCAGGCAAGCTGCTGGATGTACTTTCAAAATTCAGGGTCCACATCTGGCCGGCACCCACCCCATCCCCACCCTTCACTGTGTGGGGCACACCTTGGCAACCAGGCTGCTGTGTCCCGGAAGCGGGTTCCACCCAGGCTGAAAATCTCCGTGATCTAGGAAGAATTAACATCTTGGGTCAACATGGCTGGAGGGGCTAAGGCAAGATCAGGGCAGGGACGGGTGTCCCCCAACACTGACCACAGGTGTGCCAGCCCCTCCTGCCTCCTCCTCTGGGGCCGATTCGGAGACACAGCCATCCTTGTTCTCCTCTTTTCCCTCCTCAGGGTCAGGTGGCTCTTGCTTCACAGGTGGCAGGCCCGGGTCTACTGCCTGGGAGAAGTGGGAAAGGGCAGCAGTTAGAAGGACAGGGCTGGACTGAGCAAAGTCCCTAGAGCCAACCTGTCATTCTGTTGACAGATCTCACTTCCTTCACAACTCAGCACATAGATGCCAGCTTGCATCTATCATTCTTTACCATTCCCTACTGGTCTCCATATTCCTGGTAACTGGGCAGCAAAGTGGGCAAAGCTAGTTGTGGGTAACTGTGCAGAACGGCCACAATCAGCATACCTATCTCTCTCTCACAGAGCTACCATCATAGCTCACTATCACTCTGCTTACACCCATTATAGCACCAACAGAACTTCCATCACTGCCCCCACCTTGCTAGGACAGCCAGACTGCAACGTGGGAGAAGTCAGGACGACTGTGCCCGGTGTCCACTCTTCGTGGGCATCTGCCTTCTCTTGCTTCACCTGAGGTAGGGCCACAACCCAACTCAGGCCAGAACACTGGGCCTCCTGCATGAGGGAGGGTAGCAGCAGATACGGTCTCAGTTCCCTGGCAGGAGGCTAGGTGGTACTGAGACAGGAAGATACAATGGGGCCCTCACCTGCAATGGAGCTTCTGTAGAAGCTGTAGCAGGGCCTGGTACCTGCACAGGACTGCTGGCGCCCTCCCGTAAAAACACAAGGTCGGTGCCAGGTGGAGGCAGCACAAAGCCACCACCAGCTTCCTGCTTCAGTGGAGCCTGGGCACGCCCTGGTCGAGCTGTGTGTGTAGCCAAAGGGGGCTTCAGAGTGGGACCCAGACGGGGCCGTCGAGCAGAGCCAGGCCTCTTCCGACGAGGGCAAAGTGGGGGCGATCCTGCCCACTCCTGGGACCCTGACCCGGTACTGGGCAGCAGCCGCTTCTGTGAGGAGAGATGGGATACTATGGCCACCTGGTACCCTGACCAACCACACCCACCCTTCCCTTTTCAGCGTGCCTGCTAATTTCCCGTTAGTCCCAGAACAGAATTGCCTTATATATTTTTATATATAATTGCCAGCCCTCATCATTGTGCCTGCCGCTCTCCCACTAGCAATGCCTGTGTAACCTAGAGTCACTTATGCCAGCACAACAGCACAGCGTCTTGGCTGGAGCTACTGCACCTCCCAACCACCTAACAAGCCTGCCCACCACTCCCAGGCACTGGAATGCCTGGCCCAACCTACCCCATCCACTTGACCCTTCCTGCCCCACCCACCATGGCAAACTGCAGGCATTGGCGCCAACGACACTTCTGGCGCTTCTGGTTGCTGCCCCCGAATTTGGGCTTGTCGCAGCAGAAGTCACAGCGGCCACAGTCCATCCGCCGTAGGCAGGCTGCACAGGCCCCGCACTTGCGGTTCTGCCGGCGGTTCGTGTAGGGCTGCTGGGGTGGGGGGGAATGGTGGTGCTGTCACTAGGACTAGGAGAGGCTATTCTCAATGCCCATTCCAGTGCTGCTCATGGTGCTCCTTTAGTCTCACGAGGGAGCTGGCTGCACACTACTGTCTTAAGTTAGCTGACTCCCCATCTGTCACACTTCGGCATTGGTAAGTTCACATTAGCCACTATCACTGTGCCAGCTGGCCTTCAATACCATAGGACTGTGGCTGCTTCATCACAGTATCATCACAATGTCTGCTGTCTTCTGATCAGCTGCCAAGACACTGTTTTTGTCTCCACTTCCAGTAAGATTTTGTTAATTTTCTATTAGCTCCCATCAGCTGCTGGCTCTATCTGCTCATCCTACATGAATACTGGTCACTATGCTCCCTGCTCCTCTATCAGCTCCACCACTGTTTGCTGATCCTGTGTTAGCCACCATTGTTGGTTCATCTGACATTAGGCATTGTCACCACATGTTAATCCCATACTATTCCTTCCCCATTATGGCTCATCCTACTTTAGTACACATTGCTGGGCCCTGTTGCCCTCTTTAGGCCCATTACAGCAATTGCTTCTTTGCGGTTAACCAAGCATCTAGAGTGTCTAGGCTTATCCAGGTAGGGTGGGGCCACTCACTAGCTCGTCCTCGTCTACCCAGTAATAGATGACTTCGGCAGGTGAGGAGGGCGCCAGGGCGCTGGCATGCTGCAGAGGCAAACGGGTGGGGTCAGGGTAGATAATGGGCAGGATTAGGGCTGTGTTTTCCCCTGGCCCATCAGGGCCTTACCAATTCTGCAGGCTCTGGGGGCTCTGCTGCAGGAGGTGTGGGCAGTGCCTGAGCTTGGGAATGCCGCTGGGCAACCATCTTGGAATCTGAACCTCCCCTGCGGCGGCCACGTTTACCCTGGGAGAGAGCCAAAAGAAAGATCATGACTTGGTGGCACTAGTCGGACTCAGGACACCCTGAGAATACAGAAAGCATGGCTTACAGGCCAGGCATAGTGGCATTAGGTGTGTAATACCAGCACTTGGGAAGCTAAGGCAGGAGGATCACATGTTCAAGGCCAGCCCTTCCCAGATCATAGTGAAACCCTATCTCACACAAACAAAAAAAGAACAAAAGCATGCATGGGACAGGCAGGCAGAGTGTGCAGTAGGGCACTCACAGCAGGGGGAGCCACAGCCAGGGGAGGGCGTCGCTGACACTGCTGATGATGGCGACTGAGGCGATGGGCAAGGTGCTGGCAGACAAAGGCAGGTACGAAGGTCAGGAAGGTGAGTGTGAGATGGAAGAAAAAAGAAGACATGAGGTGGGCAAGGCCAGGTTGAGAGGAA
Organism: Petromus typicus; assembly: GCA_004026965.1. NCBI lineage: Eukaryota > Metazoa > Chordata > Mammalia > Rodentia > Petromuridae > Petromus > Petromus typicus. The sequence goes on from PVIR01000172.1 coordinate 105,725, forward strand.
GCAGCAGTGGCGGTAACTTTCAGCAGAATGAGCTCTGGCTCAGCCTTGGCCACGCCAGTGCTGGCCCCTCCAGCCTGACTCACCCGAAGGCAGCGCCGCTGCACACACCTCCACTGGCGCCTAAGACCAGGGCGGGGAGGGCGAAGGCAGACTCGGCAGCGGCCACAGTCCTCTTGGGTCTGACAGCCCCGGCACACTCCACACCCTCGGCTCTGTGGGGGGCCGGAGGCGTGATGCAAGGGGTCAGGGGTATGAGAGCCAGAAACTGGGGTGAGCCTTGGGCCCACCCCACCTGCCGAACTCACCCTCTCCACAATCCGGAGGCAGCGTCTCTGCTCACACTTGCAGAATAACCCTGAGGCCACATCATGGGGCAGCTGCAACAGGCAGGTGGAACAGGCCCCGCAGTCCTCGGTTACTCGGCAGGCTGTACACTCTCCACAGCCCACACGCTGCCAGAAATGAGAGGCGTAAGTCATAGGCCCAGGCAGGGTAGCTCCAGGACCTTGCTTCGCCCATGTCTGTTTACCCAATATCACCTCCCATCACCATGTCTGTTAGCCCTGTATTAACCCTACCACTCTGAATCTTAAAATTATTGATTAGCTACCAACACTGAGTCTACAATGTCTACTAGTCCCATTAACTTTAACCCTATGTCTTTTGACAGGCATCTTATTAATTCCCCTTCCTATGTTTGCTAACCAACCCATGGGCAGATAACTATAAAAGGACTTGCATACCCTGTGAACTATCACCAATCCTTCAGAACTTCTACTGGTCCCATCACATCTTGTCCCACTGAAAGACTGTCAGGAGAAAGCACATTGTTCTTACCTTAAACATTCTCTGCTCCCGGTTGAAGGCAATTCTCTGTGCTGGGAGAGGGACAGAGAGAAGTGGGAAGTGTAGAATAGACACCTGCTTCACCCAGTGTCTTGGTGCTGACTTCTTTCTACCATGCAACCTCTAACACACTTCATACTTCCTAAATCCAACCTCCAACCACACCAGTAGCTTCTATTCTAACACCCACCAATCAACCTTCAACACAGCCTGACACTGGGCCTGTCCCAGCTCTGTCTCCCAATGTTCCATCCCCAGGAGGCCAGTCACCTCGGCAGTCCTTGCATAATGTCTTGAGCCGCTGCCTTCCAGTACTATCCCCTGAGAAGCTGATTCCACAGTTCTCACAGCACCTGGGATGGGAAAGACAGGTTATGTGGCCCGAAGAGCACCTTCTCAACTCTCTCCTACCTGGCTTAATTTAGGCCAACACTCACCCAGGTGCAGGGAATGAAGCTGGGGCTGTGTCAGTATCAGTCTTGGTTTCATTCTCTGGCGTCTCTTTTCTGACCTCAGCCCTCTGAGATCCAACACGACGCTTCTGAGCCTTGGCTTTGGCTGGCCTTGAAGGCTTCTTTTGTTTCTTGCTGGGGACAGCCACAGGATGGGCCTGGAGATGAGAGTGAGGGCAAGAAGAATATGGTCAGTCTGTGTGTGCCAGGTGGCAGTCACCCCTGCCTTGGACACCCACATTGTGAAGTACCTTAGAGGCTGAATAGCACAATATGCCTTGTTTGAAGTCGAAAAGGCTGAGGTCACATGCAGGGCCCAAGTATCGGGTGAGCTCAACTTTGCTTCGGATCCTGTCTCCTGTGGGGCTGCGGATGGGCTAAGATGAGTTGGTACCCTAGTAGCGGCAATGCCATTCTACTCGTTCAACCCTCCCATAGTAACATAGTAACCCTCCCATAGTAACATAGTAACATAGTAACCCTCCCATAGTAACATAGTAACATACAGTAAGCACTCTGGAATGGGCCTGTGAAGCCCCTCCAGGTTCCACCTCAACTAATCCTCAGTATTAGGAATAAACATAAAATACGACTAAATACTAACATGTATACAAACAAAGTCACAAGCTGTATGCTGCTTTGGTCAATGACAGACCACATACTGTATGGAAATCCCACAAGACTATAATAAGAAATTACTATTGTCTAGCAACACTGCTGCCATTATAGGCCTAGGTGAGGCTAGTGCTACCAGTTATATAGAAGCACAGCACACATAGTTTTATATAATACATGATACAAGTGGCAGCCTTATTCATCTCATGTTTTCAACAGTTCGAGTTCATCATTTTCTCTCATGCTTGATCTAATTTTGTTGTTCATCATGACACAAGAAGCAAAAGGCAACAGAGTGTGTATGTGTGTGCCTATGAGATGAGAAAGATAAATGTGGAGCTCTAACAGCAGCTCTGGTCTCAACTCTCTCCTACCAGGCTTGATTTAGACCAATACTTGTGTGTATGTGTGTGTGTGTGGGGTGTGTGTGTGGGTGTGTGTGCATGCGTTTTGATCAATCATGAACTGAATAAATAACAGTGTTGATCTCCCTGAAATACTTCTCAGAACATACATATCTTTGTCCTTAAGAAATGTGTGACTGTATCACTTATACCATCTAGCTTTGTGTAACTATGCTCTCTGATATTTCACCTAGTGAAATAAATTTACTTAACAATGCATTTCTCAGAATGCATTTTCACTGTTCAAAGCAACATAAAATTGTATAAATATAAAGACAGCATAGGGATACAAGCTTGTAATCTTAGCTACTTGAGAGGATAAGGCCGGAAGAATGAGTCTGAGGCCAGTCTGGGCAATTTTTTGAGATCTAGTCTCAAAAAATAAATTAAAAAACCCAAACACTTAGGTGCAGTGGAGCACACCTACAATATCAACTACATGATAAGCTGAGGCAGGAGGACTGAATAAGCCCAGGAGTTCAAGGCTGGCCTGAGTAACACAGGGTAGCTTATCTTAAAAAAAAACAAAAAAACCCAAAAACAAAAAGCAAAAACATTAAGAGATCACAGCGCAGTGATAGCACACACCCTAAAGCCAAATATAGCCAAACTCCAATCCAAAACCCACTTATCTATCCCAAAGTGCCAACACTGCAATTACACCTGAATACTTCAGTTTCAGTTTAGAAAAATAACTCATGCATTAACATTTGTGTGTGTGTGTGTGTGTTTTTGTTTTTATGAGACAAGATCTTGCTTTATAGTTCAGGCTGGCCCTGAACTCACTATGTAGCCCAGGCTAGTCTTGAACTCGTGACAATCTTCTTGCCTTTGCCTTCGGAGGGCTGGGATTACAGGCATGTGCCACCACACTAGGCAATGTCTTTTGTCTTAAATGACACACATGGCAAAGGTTTGCCACTACTCCCATAGGGGATGCTGGGGATATAGCTCAGCAGCAGTGTTTGCCTAGAATGTGCAAGGCCCTGGATTTGATTCCAAGCACCACAAAAAAGAATAATCTTAGAGACCTTTAAGATAAATGTAAAGAATGTAGTTCAGTGGAAGCACACACAAAGTCCTGAGTTCCATTCCCAGTCCAAACCCAGAAAAAAAAAATATCTACAACACAAAACAAGTGGTATTAAAAATACTTTATATAGGTAAAAAGACAAATGAGAACATAAATATATCAGATAACATGTAAAATATGTGAGCATTGTATGGTCAAGTAAAGAAAATGTGTAATAGAAGTGGTTTAAAATATATAAAAATGAAATTACATACAATTGATGACAGGGGAAAAAGTATTCTACAGGTCTGTTCATTTCTGTATGAGGCATTGACTGTCCATTGTAATAAACTACCTTTTCAAGGACATGTGTAAACAACCTTCAAAGATAAAAGATGGGGAGACTCCTTTCAGACCAAAAAGTATATTTACTATCCTAGTATTATAAAAGATTATACAATATTTAATTCCTTAAGTTCATAGTTGTTTCCCCATAATAGTTTACAGTATATGCAGTACATGTTACTTGACCCTCTTCATGTCACTAGATGGGAATAAGGATTCAAGATACTAGCACAAAAACAATGATATTCTGGATCTTGTTGTGATGTAACAAGTTGATTTTCTTCTCTGACCCAGAAGTCTTGTATTTCCTACCAGCATCCACAAAACTGTCATGAATGCACTTGTCTTCCTTAGTATAAAACCTCAGATCCCATACTTCTTCACAACTATACTTACAAGTTCTGAAAGTTTTATACAAATATGTAAATATTCAAAAATTAAACATAAATAAAAGTAATTTATTTATGGCTCTACTATATTCCTTTAGGGAAATAGCAACTTTGACCCAAAAAGAAAACAGTATAGAAAGTTTCATAGCTGTATCATTATATCTATATCTAAAAACATGAAAGTGTTTATAAATTTGTTTTTCTATTTAGTCAATTCTCATTATTCATGGTAGGTATGTTCTTAATGTGGCCATGAACCCTGAATTAATCAATCAATAGCAAAGAGTTAATTTCCAGCAAAACTTTGTCTGACAACTTTATCGATACATACTGTTTTGGGTGATTGTTAAAAATAACTTTCTCAATCTATGTATTTTTATAAATAATTGTAAGGTTTCTGAATGATTCAAAGCCAGGGGCACTGGAAGTTGTTTCTGTCATATGTTTGTTTGCCAACGTCCTCATCAAACAAATGAGGCTTGTGTATAACATGAATACTTTTAAGACTTTCCCCACTAGATTCCTGAGCTGTAACTGCACTGCACACAGGTTTAACCCTTTTCATGCCACATCACCTTTTGAAATGTGCCAGTCAGCATTAGCTGAGATAGGCTAACATTTTCCTAATACTGGTAATATGCCTTTAGCTTTCAATAATGCTGTCTAAAATGTTTTATTGGTTATTTTATGGCGCTACACATTTAGCTGCTTTTCCATAGCGATCAAGTAATACAGATGTTACTTTTTATATTTCCCGGTATGGCATCACATAGGCAAGTTTCCTCTTCTTTTTCTGGATGTACCAGATTTTTTATTCATGACACTGAACTCAAAGCTAATGACATTGCAACTTATGTTTAAATGAAGTTTATCTAACAAGTATTTTCTCCATAAGGCACTTCACAGCCTTCTTACACTAAAAACACTAAAGACACTTCAGTACTTTATCTGGGAGTCATTTTAAACAGTAAAATCACAAGAAAAGCAAAAATGAGAAAAACATGGCACTAAATAGACCACATAAACAATGCTTATTTGGTGTATGAAAACTGACACAAAAAGGCCTTGTTTGATGTTGGCTGGGAATATGTGCATTGGGGAACTCAAATTTTTAACTGTCCTGTGTGTCTGTGAATAACCACGAAAGCACCATATTAACTTTGGTCAAATAAATTTTATTAAGTAGGTGAATTTGCAAATATGAAATCTTTGAATAATGAGGATTGACTATGTGCATAATTTAAAGGCTATTCATCAATTTAACCACACCTTCTTTCAACCAGGCTCAACCCCTTCCCTAACTCTGCCCACAACCCACCCAGTACCTCTGGTAATAGGTGTCTGAGCGTCCACAGGTGGCCCCTGACTTGCGATAGACTTCACGTCGCTTCCAGCCAGGGCCCAGGGCTGGGCAGTCCAGCCAGTCCTCAGCCATGGAGGCCTCAGGAAGGAGCAGCAGCCTGCAAGGTGGGGAAGGGTGGGGTACGGGAGAAACTGAGGCTTTAGAGCGGGCTAAACAACCCCAAGCCACACTAATCGTTGGTATCCTTTAATTCTCTGCCTAAAACCTGCCCTGGACCTGGCACAGGGAACTAGCCCATTCCTATTCTCTGTCCTGGACTCAGGAGCTTGTCATTCCTCTCGTTCTTAATCTGCTGGCTGCCATCGCTCTCCATTCTCAGACTGAGAATCCAGCATTTCTATCACAAAACCAAGACCCGTTTATTGTTCTCCCTCATTCCTACCTGTCTTTGGCACAGGAGATTGTCCCTGTCTTTCCATTTTGTCAACCTAACACCCCCGCAATTCTTATCTTGGGCCTGAAGACTCATTTCTCTGACCTATTCTCTTCCTTGACCCGGGAGTTGCCAAGATTTTTTCTTTCAGGGTTTTAATTGTCCACTTCTTCTTCCAGTATGATATCCTTATAATTACCCTACTATTCCAGTATTATGACTTCAGCTTCCTCTGCATCCTGCGAGTCCCCTGCTCCTCCGTATCACTGCCCTGAACAGATCCTCATTCTTACTATTTCTCAGTCTGTAAACCTCTCAAGGGTCCCCTAACACAGCCCAGGCCCTCTCCTATCCTCAGTGTTCCTTCAGGGTTCTGATCCACAGCTGTCTCAATCTATGCCCCCACATATCTAACCTTCTTCTTTACAGTCGGGAAAGTTATACACTTTTCCTTTCACTGTTCTCATCCTCCATTCTGTTGTACGCCTGAGAAATGCTGATTTCTCCCTCAGCACTCCAAACTATCCTCACCTTCCTCACCGTTCAATGTCTCAGGATAACGTATCTGCCTGCTTTCTGATACTCTATTCGTACTCCACGAGTCCCTCGTTACTCCCTTTCAGCAGCTCAATCCTCCCATATGAATACATATTTTTCCCTCTGGGTATTATGAACCCCCACTTTTCCTTCAACTTTGAAGACCGATGTCTCCCCCTGCACTAATCTCCATTCCACCCTGTCTTCATTCCAAGATCCTGATATTCCTATCAGCATTCGGAGCCACATTCCATCCTGTCCTCGGTCTAACTCTCTCTGTTCCTCTCTTTTAATGTGCCGACGCCGCCATTCCTCCACCTCCTCGGCCTGAGGGCCTTTCATTCCTCCCGGCAGCTTTGAGCCTCAATGCCTTCCTACCCTCTGCGGAGCGCTCTCCACTCCTACGCCTGTCTCACCAGCTTGGCGCCAGGCCCGCAGCTTCCTCCGCTCTAGGCTCTCAGACCCATCGTGAGGGTCCTGCCTGAGCGTCCCGCCTAGCTCTGCTCTTCCTCCTCCACAGCCGCCTCCTCGGAAACGGTAGCTGTCTCCGCCGCCGTTCGTTGCTCCCGGAACCGGAAACCCGTTGCCTGCCTTGCAGGCTCCGCCCCCGACGTGAAACCTGCGCGCTGCCTTGGCAGCACGTGCCCTTAGTGGGGAGGCAACCGCGCAACAGGGCCGAAGCTCCACGGCGGCGCGCGCCTTTTGTGTGCTGCGCCTGCGCGCTGACTCCTACCGCAATCTGCGCCCCCCGACGGGAGGCTGCAGTGTTTACGCCGCTCAATTTCCGAGCTGGCGAGCCGTTCACTCTCAACCTAACCGGTGTGGACCATATGGTTTGCGCTGTTCCATACCGTATGGTCTGTCTCTATAAATAGTCGGCAGCGGCAGCAACGCCTGGCGCTGCGCCTGTGCCCCTCCTAACCCAGCCAGCACTCCCAGGGCCCCTCCATCCTCTTGGTTAGTGTCCTGCCGCCTACTGCGCGAAGCCTGCCCAGGTCCTTCCGCGGGAAGAAGGCGCAGTGACGCTGTCGTGAGCAGAGTTAAAGGTCGGAAGGACGACCCGTACGCAGAGGCAGTTTCCACTCTTATTTTACTAGTCACAAGTTTTAGCACACAGCACACAAAGTACATTAAATTCCCCGGGTCCTACCACAGTCCGCGAGTTCCAGGTTCGTATCACCGGATTTCCCCGTCCCGGTTCTGGTCCGCTGTCGATGGACCTTCGCGAGAAGCCAGACGTACAGTAGGACCTCCAGGAGTCTGCGTGGCGTCTGTCTATCCCAGTGGCGAAGAGTCTTCTCTTTTATACCTTCTAGCCTAGTTTTCGTTCCAGCTTCTGTGGCTCTCAGATAAGGCAGGGTCCCGGGGTGTGTCTTATCTTGTTCCTCTATTTCGCGCCCAATTCCCAAATTTTTATTTATAAACTATTATTAAAACTATTATTCTCCACATTCCATCCCCTGGATCTTCGATTCTTCGCACGCAGGCGAATAGTACGCCCTGCTTAAGAGAGAAAAGCAAAATCAACAATCTTAATCTTAACGTCCTAACAGTGTTTTAAAGTTCACGAAAATCTTATATATCAATCAAGTGGTATATCATGAAGTGAGTTAACAATAGAATAGTCATGAGGTTTGGGTTTAGGCTTTGTACAATAATAAGGATTTTTAAGCCATGGAGGTGGGTGATCAATGATTTTTTTATTGCAATTCATACAGCACATTGTTAATCTGCGTGTTTACCAATACATTTTACTCAAACGAGATTGATGATGTTTGAGAGTCTGCCACCATATATGCCAAGCCGTGAATTGGTGTATAAGTTCCTTTAAATATGATTCTAAGAATGTCATACATGCCAATATATGTAGGCTCTGTAAGGGCCTAGGATTTATTTTTGATTTCCTTAAATTATATCCATTGATTTTCTATGATAATGTAAGCACGTTCGAGTCTATTATGTAAGATCACGAACATAGAATTGATATCCAAATTTCCATTTCGACTGGCATATAGGGTTAGCAGCCTTGCTAAGTTATACATAGTAATTTCATACAATTTTATGTTATGTTCTATGTTTGTGAGGGGGTGCCATAGGAGGTGTTCAACAAAGGTAGTTATAGTTTCATTTTCAGTCATGTTTTTACATAGATATTTTGGGTTGTGAACACAATAATAACAATTTGGTCTTTGTGTGTCCATGGCCTGAAAGCCTGCGAGGGAAGCTATTTATTTCTGATCCAAAAATGTTGATAAACACAGTTCCAAAGAAATCTGGTTCTTGTGGACAAGCTGTTCTTCTTGATGTTGGTTTTAGTGGCTTGAGGAACCATGGTTTCTCCTGTTTAAGTATCTTCTGGTGGGTTTTTGAGGTCATGATATATCACACTGTGAGAGACACAACTTACAGAGCGATTATAGCACATGATAAAAATTTTACAACAAATGATCCCAATTATTATATATATTATCCACCAAAATGTTTCTTTAAGCCAATATATCCAAATTCTTACTGGCCAACATGTCCAATCGTTATGGAATAATCTCTTAACTATGTCGAACAATCTACGTTGCTTGTGAAGTTGTTCAAAGGCATCACTTGTGATAAAGCAGTTGTGATCCATAAGTGCTATTATTATATTCTTAATATGTTATGTGTGATGTGATTTTATTAAAATGTTCCATTACCTATATATGAATCGCGTTGAGTTGTTTTAAATTAGATTTTATTACTTCTTGTATTTTATGAATTTCATCTAGCTTTGATTGCATACACTGCTCAAATGATGTATGGTCAAATTCTTCTGTTAGTACTGGATGGTCTGATTCAATATTAATTGATGTTACAGAGTGAGCTATTTGATAACCAGATTGGAATAATTTTAGTATAGAGGCGTTGTATGCCACATAGCATCCTGCTTGGACTGTGAAATTTGGTATAGTGTTGATATTATCATCATAATTTATTGTAACATTTGTGGAAGTGATATACCAAATTTTATGGTATAATTACCTAAGTCTTGTAAAACTGTTCTCAAATATACATTAGCTAGTGGGCTTTCGTTTATCTGTGTGGAGGAGTTGTGTGTATATATTAATGTAGTTCCTAATTTTATTGTATCTGACATTGGTATTGTATATACCATTTTATTTTTGTTTATCCAATAGTAATCATTTATTGGCATGATCCATAATTGTCCCAACTTCTTTGGAAATTTCATAGCTGGATATGCGCTTGCAACACTCAATGTTGAAACTACTCTGATATGGATGCTGCAAATTCCTGCCTGGCACCATGAAGAGTATTTAGGGTTTAAAAAAGTTTTGGCTGTATGTGTTTCACGTCCTTCTCCAGTCATTAATAATATTTTGATATTGTTATATATCTGACTTAGTTGTATTTTTGCAGAATTGCAAATTACATTATTAGTTCATTTGATGCCATTGAATATATAATTATTGATCTTATCTTGTTCATTCCTCATATCATTTAGTGTTTTCCTCATTTGGTCTAATTCTATATTTATCATTGAAATCTGTTTGTGCACCATTTCAAGTCCTGAGGAGAGAGTATGTATAGCATCTCTCTGTTCTTTGGTTATGGTTTTTTAAAATGTAAGTTTCACAGTAAATGCTGTGGATGCTATGCTATAATAGTTCCCAGTGCTGCACCTGCAGCAAAGGCTGCTATAGCTGCTATTTGTAGTGGTTTTCTTAAGCTATATGCATTTTGTGATGTAAAGTGTAGGAAGGGATGTATTCCTAATATATCTTTGCATTGTAGGGGTTCTATCAGTTTTCTCAAAGTAATGGTGGTGTGCATATTTGTTATCTCTGGGTTATATATTATCCTATGTGGTGCAGTGGTATCTGGTAAGTACCACAGGGCTTCACTTAAGCTCGGTGTTGGATTTCCTTTTGGGGATATTATGTATCCTGGTTCAAAGTGGTCTGTGTAAAAGGGTTGGTCTTTTATTTTTCCTCGATATACCATGCAAGGTGTTTCAGGTTCCTTAACATTGCAGTGTTTCCTAGGCAAAGGTACATAATATATAAGATTCCAAGGTTCTTTGCCATCATATTCCCAAGTGATATTTACTACGGGCTTAGGTGAAATAAAATCTCCTCTGGTCCATTGTCTGGTAATGGGACGTGGTGAAATCATAGAGAAGACATAAGGCATACAAGAATGTTCCAATATTTCTGTCATACCTTGTGTTTTTACTCCCCAAGTTCTCCACCATTCAGTATTTCCATAAAGGGAAATCTACTGCTGAATATCTGAAATATGTTTGTCTTTCAGAGTCACATCCCCCAAATATTTGTCCTATTGAAGTTTTTAGTTGGAGGTTTGTCTCCAACTACCACCATGTCTCTGGTGGTTTGTAAAGTAAATTATATAATGTCTTGTTGTACCTTAGGTGGATCCATATCTGTAGTTTGGAATGTTAGATTTGTCTGTACCACCTCAATGTCATATGGCACTGGATATAACAGTCTATCTTTATAAGTCATATTCAAGATTTCACACAGGCCAAAATAAGAAATCCAGTTTTTAGATAGAAAGTTTGATGTTCTAAGTGTTGGTGGCCTGGTTGTGTTTAACCATATGGCTGTGAGGAACATACTTTCGTCTTTCCCACAAGCTTTTCTTTGTCCTTTCACACTTGTGTTAAGTGTTAGGTTAGTTGTCTGTCATCATCCAAGTTATGTGTCCAATTTGTTTGTCCTCCAACTTGTGTCCATCTTTTTCTGATAGTTTTGAACAATTGGAAATCCTTTGTATCATGGTGATCCATCATCCACACTGCGAGATATGCCTTATAGTATCCTCTATATTGAAGTATAACATTTGTTACATATGTAACATTCCAGTTATTTTCCTTTGTTAGGTTGTATGCTGTATCTAATGTCCTCTGTGTGTTGCACGTTACGTTGGGGTGAGTTGTAATTACAGATCTGTTTTTATGGACAAAAGTTTCATTCCAGCTTCTATCTGGTATTGTCTCATTGATCTATCTTCTCCAATTTTGTTCTAGATTCATTATCCACCTTAGTTGATCCATGTGTGGTTCTATTCTGTTATAATCTATCCTAATGGAATTATTTACTGGCAATTGTCCTTTTGGAGTAATAACATTTACCAAAAAGCATACAGCAATGTAAGTAGTACATGGTTCAGTTCTTGTAAAGATTCTGGGTTTTTCTGGTATGGGTTGAGGTATTAATGAAGTTAATGCTATAGGCATTCTATAATGTCTGGTTCCTAATTTGAGAAGATTGTGCATATCTCTTTCAGAGGGGAATAGTGTAAAATTGATAGCTGTATCCCATCTGTTAGAGTAGTTTAGTCTAATTTCTCCTGCATGTGGTAAATTTGGAAATACTGCTACACAGACTATAAAATGAGATTCAAGTTTTATTGTCATTAGGGCATTTATTTCCCTAGAGTTTTGTTAGTCATGGAAGTTGTTTTGATTCTTGTCTACTGAACCATTTGGTACATTTGGTGATATCCCAGAAAGTGTTACTTTTTTCTGCTACTACTAAAAGAATTAGTAGTGGTGGTTTCTGTACTAGTTTCTGTACTCTCATACTCATAATACTCATATTCCTCATAGTCTTCATCATTAAACTCCATCATATCCATTGTCCATAGGGAAAAGAATGCTTTTACAAAATCTGTTATTACAGTGTGCCAACATCTGAAATCTGTCTGAGTATAAGTGGGTACACGAAAGGTAGACTTTCCTACAGTCAGGAGTTCCATAGGTATGTGTTTATTATCCCAAAATACATTGTAAATAGCTGAGGCTCTAGTTACATTAATCCAGCCTTCTAGAGAAGCACATTTTAAGGGATTTGCTTCATTTAGTGTGATGACTGAAAGGTTAATAGAATTAACATTACTTATATATATCGGTGTTTTATGTGAATTCCATAATCTCCATTGCTCGCAACTAGGGCTTTAAAATGTCATAGTACACCATTTGTATTTATGATAGAACATACTAAGTCCATAGGTATAATTGTTAAGTATGCTTTCGTGATCCCACCACTTGGGATAGGTTATATTTTTAATATGTACCGTTGGGATGGGTTCTAATCTTCCAACAATTATGGTTGTAGCAGTAGTTTGGGTACTGTAAGGAGTAGCAGAAGTGGAGCTAGAAATAGTAGGCGATTGACTTGGGAACTGTTAACGATGGTAGCAGAATTCACATAAGTAGTAGCATAAATGGCAGTAAATATAGCAGTACTTGCATTAGAACTAGTATTAGTAGTAGTAATAATAACAATATTGATTACAGCAAGGAAGATCACTGAGGCCAGTGTGCATCCAAGATGCATATTGTTCAATTTATCATGTGTCCCAGAACATTTAATTCTGTTCCATTTGTAGGATTCGTAAGGTTCCATACGTGTTGACATTTCTGTTGGATGTGTAGGATTAAAGAAGTGAGACACCAGATGAACAGCAGTAGACTGATGATCTGTATGATTCTGCAAGGGCCAATTCCCATTCTTCATCCTGTAAGATGAGGGAATAGCACATGTGGGATTGGTATCTATGCAATATCATGCAATCTTATTTAAGTTGTTTATGGTAGTCAATAATCCATACTGTATTCGGGGTGCTTTGTGCTACTATTTCTCCCTTATAGATGGTGCCATTTTTCCTATTTCTAACCATAACATTATATGGACAAATGATGTTGGAGTCAGTTTTTATTTTGGTTGTATCTAAATCTTTATCATATTTCAATGCTTCATTAACTGGTTATTCCCTGTATAGTCGAGGTCTATTATTTAGAACATGTATGGCTTCCATTATTGCCTTATTCAAGGGTTCTTTTTGTTCTATTAAATTGGTTTTTAAGAGTGCATTAAATCTTTCAATACTTCCACTCACACTTGGGTTGTATGATAAGTGAAAGTTCCATTGTATCCCTTCACTCTTTGCCCAATTTTCTACTATTTTACCTGTAAAATGACTTCCTTAATCTGATTCGATAATTACTGGAGTGCCATACGTGGCTATCCATGATTTAGTGGTGAAGATGGTGAAATGTTGGTTAGGTCTTGGACCAGGTTTTGCCGTGCCTAGTCCTGTGGTTGTATCCACCATTGTACATACATAGGCATTTTGAAATTGTTTTAGGGGTCCTATGAAGTCTATTTGTACTATGGTGTTAAATCCCCTCCTCTGTATTGGTTCACCTATCCTTTTCTGATTAAATTTCAGTGCATGTTTAGGACATTCTTCGCACTTTCTTTTTTTGTTTGTTTGTTTGTTTCTTTGTTTTTGAGACAGGGTCTCGCTTTTGTGGTTCAGGCTGGCCCTGAGCTCAGCCTCCAACTCACATCACAGCAATCCTCCTGCCTCTGCCTCCCAAGTGCTGGGATGACAGGCGTGAGCCACCACGCCCGGCACTGTGGTATGTGGTACTGGTTGCTGCTGGGCGTGAGTCTCCACGCCCAGTATTCTTATGTGGTTACCCGGGATCGAACCCGGGTCCTTGCGCTTGCAAGACAGGCGCCGGAACCACTGAGCTATATCCCCGGCCCCCCATTCTTCGCACTTTCTCACACCTTGTTTGACTTCTTGCTATGTAAAAGGTAAACCTCTCATTGATGTCCAATGGTAGACTGAGTGTGTACCCAGATGACCTAGCATTTTGTGTATTTGTATTATGTCATGTTCTCTTGGTCTCTGATTATTATTGTATCTGTTTGGCTGAGATTTCATGTTCTTTTGATTATCTTTGATTCTTGTAAATCTGGTAATCAGCTTTCTTTTCTTTCCTCGCCTAGTTTCCACATCAATTCTAACCTATATGCCTTCCACCTTTCCTGTTTAGAGTTCATTATGTTGTCTAATTTGTCAACTGTATCATTATGAATGGCAGTCTCATCTTTCTTTTCAGTGTGTGCTGAGATATGTCTAACTCTAATTTTTATCTTTTTACTTAATTGATACATTTATTTCCAGGTTTCTGATGACCATGATGGTCTTCCATTAATTTTCCAGTCATTAGTTTGCCATAATCCTGACCATATTCCATTTGCCAGACACCAAGAGTCTGTAAAGATGTGAATATCCTTATTTTCTTTAACTGACTGTCTGATTGCCAAAGCTGCTGCCTGTACTTCTGCATGTTGTGCAGATTTAGAAGTTCCTCCTTCTGTTAGGATCATGCCATCCCCTGGCCTGAAGGCTGCTGCCTTCCATTTTATGCATCCTGCCAAAGATTTGGCGGAGCTGTCCGTAAACCATGCATTTTCAAGCTCACTGGAAAAGGAATCTGGTCCCCAACGTCCTATGTTGTGCCTCTTTTGGGGTGGATGTGGGGAATACAGTTGGACATTGGAATTAGCAACATAAGGAAAAACTGTAAGTGTGATGTTTTACATAGTCATAATTACTTAGCAATTAGAATGCAAGACCAAGAGTCAGGTCATGTGTCCCCCGATAAGACATCCAATGTACCCTGTCTTATCTAAGGAACCCATATGCGAAGATTAGGCCATCAGCTAGGTCACGCCTCCCACCAAAAGAGAATAAGAGGAGATAGCTCTCAGCAGTTGACAGCGAGGCACTCCCTAGGCTGACCAGCTGGGCTACTCTCAGTGTCAGGTGCAGGACGTCGGGCCAGGCGGCTTCCTGGAGGTGAACACTCAGCACCTCCACGGAAGTGTGGCCTCAGCAACCCCACGGAGGTGAACACTCGGCAACTCTGTGGCCATGCTGCAAGGCTCCAACCAGACTCCAGCTGGGGGCTCTGCCGGACAGCTGCCGGATGCTTGACTCCTCATGTTGGTTTCTGACAACAAACCGGACCGGAACCTAGGAAATCCCGTGCGAACTTGGGACTCTCGGACTCAGTAGGACCCTTGATGTAAGACCTTATATGCTTGTGTGTTACTGGTGTGAACCTTACTTCTAAACCTTAAGTAAAGATAATAGCAAATACAACCTCTGTGTTGGGTTCTCCTTCCGACCATCTACTCTGCTTATGACAGTGGGGTGAAAGTAATTTGTGGTGTTAGCAGAGGTGGTCCCTCTTCGTGGGTCACGCTTATTGCGTATCCCTGGCCCAACGGCTGCTGAGTAAGCGCTTCCTGTGCCTGGGAAGGCACGGCCCCTTTTGCTTCCATTCCTATTTCCAGGGCATTCTGTAAGTACCACTTCCATCCTATGGTCTTAAGAATCAGTGAGTCTTGTGGACATGTCTTCTGGAGGAGCTCTGATCCATTTTAGCAAGGTAATTAATTCACTTCAAATGATAATTTTATTATCTAGGAGCAGACTCTGGGAGGTTCTCATCACTTCATAGAACATCCAGATAGATTTCTCCATCAGATTATATTTGGCATCTGACCAAGGGAATTTCTTAGAGTAAAAGCCAATTGGTCTATAATCTCTTACTATGCTTTGTAAAAATATTCCAATTTCTATATTCATGGAGGAAAAGTATATCAATTACTATAGTATTCCCAGGTTTAGGATAGTATAAATGTTTATGTTGTTGAATTAACAACTTAATAGTATCTACTATTTCAGTATGTCTCTTCTCCCGATTGAATTCTGCAGACTTTTTGGTCAAATCATACAATGGTCTGGTTACTAACTGAAAATAAGGAATGTGGTTTCTCCAAAAATTTAACAAGCCTATGATTAGTTGTAGCTCCATCTTATTTTGGGGTATCTGTATTTCTTTAATTTTGTCTAGAATCTTTTCTTGTACAACTGGGCCTTCTGTGGTCCAGAGTACACCTAAGAATTTGACTGAGGTATCTGGTCTCTGTATTTTCTCTTTGCTAATTGTCCATCCATTATTTATAAGTTTTCTCATTATTTTACTTAATGCTATCTCTGTGTCTTCCTTGGTTCTTCCTGCTATTAAGATATCATTAATATAAGTTATGAGCAGGACACTTTTTATATCAGTTAAATCTTCTATGGTTAAGGTTAATGCTTGATGAGCTATTATTGGATGATTTTTATAACCTTTTGGTGTTCTAGTAAATTTGTATTGCTTGCCTTGCCATGTGAAGGTAGTTATCTCCATACTTTCTTCTTCTAATGGACTTGAGAAGAACATGTCCTTTAAGTCTATGCTTGCTAACCATAAGGGTGCATAATTCTTTGTCTAAAAATGTTTTCAATATTAGGTAATTCTCTTGGCATCTGAGGACTGAGTTCACTGATTTTTCTGTAATCTATTATGATTCTCCACTTGCCAGATGGCTTCTTTACTGACCAGACTGGACTATTATATGATTGGGTTGGCTTAATAATGCCTTCCTTTAGTAAGTCCTTTATAGCTTCACCATTCTATTCCCCCTTTGATTGGTATTGTGGGATAAAACTGGGTTTAATTTGTGGTAAAGAAACTGGTGCAATTTTTGCAGTGACAAGCATAAGATTCTTAATTCCTTTTTTAATTGGTAAGTAAATGGGCCAAATCAATGTGATAAAATCCATGCCTAAAATATTATCATGGGCAGGTCCGTTGTAAATTTGTCCATTTATTTATCATAACATATTATTGTAGCTTTTAATCCTATTAGGGGTATTGTTTGTCCCGTTCCTCCTTTAACGTTTATGGTAGCATCACTAGTTTAAAAGGAATTAATCTATCTTTAAATATAGTTACCTCACTACCTGTATCTATTAACCAATTAACTATAAATTCCTTACCTCCTTTTATTTTTAGGGGCAATTGCATTCTGGGCCTTACGTGCCTTTCCGCTGTAGCTGTAAATTTTGATATCTCTTTTTCTGAGGCCATTGTAGGGTATTCCTTTGGTAACGGGGTGGATTTTTTTGATTTCCTAGATATCTTTGTGTTTCGGGATTGGTTTTGGAACTGATTTCGGAGGGGCATTCCCCTGCCTTTGTTCTAAAAAAAAAGTCTTAGGTTTAGATCTGCCAACAGTAGAAGCAACTGGGTTGGTATAAAGTGTGGGAGCCCTTCCTAGAGTGGATCTTCCAAAGGGACTGATCTTAGTTCCTGGCTTTATGATTTTTGTATAGAAGGTCACTTTGGTTTCTTTTTCTAAGTTCTTATTTTCTCTGAGAACTTCTATCATTTCTCCTATTGTGTGGGCAGAATTCAGTGTCATCTGAAAGGGTATCTTAAGGTGTCGAAGTCTTCCTCTTACTATCATCCTCTTATGTGTACTTAAGGCTGGGGCGAGTAACGGTGACTCACAGGCACCACAGATCATCGATATCACTCCCAGTTTCCTACATATTTTTATAGCATCATTAAATGTTTCCCATCTTATTAAATTTTCAAAGTGTTCAGTATCGAGACTAGGATAAACTACATGCCATACTCTCATTAAGCAATCTAATAGTGATCTGCTGCTTTCTTTCCCTTCTGTTAGTTGTCTTAACGCATCCTGTATTTTTCCATTTTCTATTATCCCTAGTAGTCTTCTGATCTCAAAGTTGGTCAACAGAACCATGTCTGCTCCTGTGTTATATACGCGAGTCAGCCACGAGGTGTTGCCTTCTCTCTTCTGTGCACACTCTTGCCTGAGTTGGAGGAGTTCTGCTGGGGTTAAATTTCTAGCTTCTACTATTACATACATGTTGGACTGGCTCTTCCTCGAAGCATCCTTCAGGTGGATCAGACTGTGTAGGAGCTGTCACTCTCCTACATGCTGGCATCTGTACCTTAGTGACAGTTGCTGGAAAGCTTTCCTTAAAGAGATTAGTGTCCTTCCACTGGGACACCATTTTGCTAGCTAGCTCTTTTCCTTTTCATATATCCTCATCAAGATCTGAGATGGTTTTTATCAATATACTTGCAACCTCATTCCGATCGACCATTCCTGGAGTGGTAAGTTTGATTGGAATTTTGACATTTTTATATCTGAAGGTTTTCTTTTTAACTAATTTCCTGCTTTTATTCCATCTATACTTGCCCATTTCAGTTTCCTCTTATTCTTTAATTCTTAGATTCTTAAACCAATTAATTAACTTAGCCATATTGCCAATTTAAACCAAACTAGCACCTGAAATTTCTTGAGTTTCCACAGCCTCTGTTCAGGGTTAATGATTAGCTTATACAAATGAATATTTGCTTTAACCGCACACCAATTTGCTCTTTTTACTTTCCACCTCATTCAGGGGAGAACTCGAGTGCATTTCCACAAGGCAAGACCTTGCATCAGAAGGGAAGCCAAGGGGAAGAAATGTCACAAAACTAGCACCGCGGCTCTTCCTCAAGGGTACCCTGACAAGGTCCCCTACAGAGTTGGCTTAGAGCAGTTTATGTGACCTTCCACACCGTCATAGTCCCTATGTTTGTGGTTCTCTGTTTTTTTTTTTTTTTTTTATCGCCTTGTAACAACCTCGAGGGGCCTGGGTGTACTTTCCAACCTAAAAATTAGGCAGATTCCACCCCCAAAGGTCAGACCTCATCCCGCCAATCTTTCTCCTGATGGAGTTGGCTTAGGGTGATGTCTCCTTTGGTTAGCCCAGTTGGAATCCCAGTGCTCAACAGCCTGTCCTAAGCTTGAGCTTGGTCAAAACTCTCGCCCAGGAAGGTAGTGTGTGGTTGGTACCAGCTGATTATTCCGAGTTGTTGCCAAGAAAAAGGCCGATTTATTACTCACGGGTCTTAGAATCAGAAAAGAGGAAATCCTGCCAACTATGCCATCTGTCGTGAGCAGTTAAAGGTCCGAAGGAGGACCTGTACGCAGAGGCAGTTTCCACTCTTATTTTACTAGTCACAAGTTTTAGCACACAAGTCATAGCACACAACACACAGCATACATTAAATTCCCCAGGTCCTACCACAGTCCGAGAGTTCCAATTCGTATCACTGGATTTCCCCGTCCCGGTTCTGGTCCGCTATCAATGGACCTTCGCAAGGAGCCAGACATCCAGCAGGACCTCCAGGAGTCTGCATGGCGTCTGTCTATCCCAGCGACGAAGAGTCTTCTCTTTTATACCTTCTAGCCTAGTTTTCGTTCCAGCTTCTGTGGCTCTCAGATAAGGCAGGGCCCCAGGGTGTGTCTTATCTTGTTCCTCTACTTCACTCTCAACGTCCCAAATTTTTATTTATAAACTATTATTAAAACTATTATTCTCCACAGACACTCAGCAGGTAAACAAACATAGGGAGTGAGCTGGAGTCCGTGCCCCGCGAGGAGCAGTCTGGGGTGAGCTTCCTGCACAAGCAGAGCTGCTGGCTCATGGTGTGAACGCAACCCCAAGGTGGGGAATGATGTGCCTGGCCCAGCCTATGCCACAAATGCTGACGAGTTTATCCAAGGAAGTGGCTGCACAGAGGTTGCTGGGCTCCCCTTGGCAGGCACAATCCCTACGGCCCAAGGAAGCAGTGGGTGCCAACCAGATACTCAGCCTCCTCCTGTACTGTGCCTCTCCTGGTACAGGGAGGCCTCGCCCATCCTGTGTAGGGGTTGAGAACATGGCTGCCACTGCAGCAAGCTGAGGACCATCAGAGTTATCTTCCTCGGTTCTTCAAAATTTTATTAACAAAACGCAGGGTAGGGGGAAAGCAGGAGTGAGGAGACCACGGTCCCACTCAGGCACAGAATGGAAAAATGGGAACAGACACTGAGGAAAATTCTGAGAACCTTTTGTAAGGGCAAAGGGCAGTCCAAGGGGTGTACGGGCACAGGAGGAGAAGGAACGAAAGGGCCACTCAGGGCTGCTCCCCCAGCTGGAGGCTCAGCGGTCCGCACTGGAGCGCAGGTCGGTAGTGAGTGGGTCATGCTGGATTGTTTGGTGTAGCATGAGGGCCAAGAGCCCTGCCCGGTTTGTCATGGCCGTCCGGACATTGCGCTCCTGCTCGAATAGCTCATCCAGCTTGTACCACTGCCAAGGGAGTGGAAGGAGCCGTGAGAAATAGCTCTGACGCTACCCCAAGCCCTCACCAGCACCAGCACCTACCACCCGCACACGCTCCAGGTCCACTTCAGCACGCCGCAACTTCTCCCAGCAGTAATGGCGATTGCACTGGCGCTTGGGCAGACGGCAGAAGTCACCTGTGAGCTCAAAGACGTCACGCACAAGGGGGCACCCACATACCTCATCGGCTGGCACCTGTAGAGAAACCAAAGGTGGCTAGGGAGGCGGAAGAGTGATGCAGTGCTCAGGAGAAGGAATGGAGTTCGGGAAGAGGGAATAGAGGGGGATAAGGAGAAGGGGACTTGGGGAAAGAGGAAGGAATGCAAGTTGTCCAGTAGGAAACAGAGGGAAGGAGAGTGAGGGAAGGAGGGACAGAACAGGGGCAATTGAGGGAAAACCTTACTTTGGGGTCCCGTGAGTGCTCGGGGCATAGCACCTGGAGCCGCTTACAGTATGTTTTGCTCTGAGGATTATAGACATCACAGAAGAGTCGCGTGGCCCTGCAAGTTTAGAGAAGGTAATGAGAGTGAGAAGAGGCCCACCTATCCTGGCTCAGCTCCACACCTACTCCATTTCTGACCCCACCCTCACGCCCTTCTGTAACTCCGTGTGGCACCCTAACTCACCCTTCGATGCGTGTGGGGTACATGGACCCAAAGGACGTCTGGCTCTCATACTGGAGGGATGAGCACAAATGGAGGTAACTGTGAATGTGGGCTGCAGGCCCTCCTGAGACCGCGCCGAACAACACGTCTGTCCCCTGGGGTCCCTGACATTCCCACCCCACCCACCCCGTAGGCTGACAACCCTGACCTTGGCATAGCAGCGCTCCATGTGGCGCAAGGCAACACGTGGGTTGATGGGGTGCCCGCAAGAGACACAGAAGATCTGCAAGTCTGTGTCATCACTGTCATTCTCATTGCTCTGCACGGGGCGGAAGGAATGATGAGGCCAGGCGTGACTGGGTGCCCGACCCTGCCCTGCCCTGCCAGGCCCATGCTTCCTAACCTCCTCATCCTCGCGCACAGCCTGCTGCTTGGCACGAAGAATGATGGCTTCCAGCTCGTGGAATCTCCGTTCCATCTCCTGCAGGCGGGTCCGGGCACTCTGCTGCTCACGGCGAATGCGTTCCAGCAGCTTCTTGCCATGCTCTTCAGCAATGCAGGGGCTCTGCTGCCATTGCTGGATGCGCTGGGGCAGAATCTCATAGATGCGGCTGCAGTGGGCAGGTATATGCAAGGAAGGTGGCAATTAACAGAAGGGATTATGAAATGGTGAAAGGCTAACAGGTGAACTGCCACAAGGTAGGTGCATGGGCAAGTGGTGACTGAATGCTGGATGCAGGGGCAGACAGATGGACAGGCAGAGAGATGGGTCAGTGTCTATACTGATAGGTGAGTGACTGTCCAAATGCTCGATAGGTGGCGGAAGTAGGCAGACAGTCAGAGAGGTCACGCTCTACTCTGTACTTCCTGACTGTCTTCCACCCCTAAGACTCACTTGGCTGCCAGCTTCATGCCACAGTCATCCGAGCAATACTTGGAGCCTGGCTGAGCAGCACGCACACAGCCAGGCCCCAGGCACTGTGGTAGTGATGCAGGGTCCTTGACATCAGCTCTTTCTGGGTGTTTCCATTTATCCTTGTGTTTCTGCTTCTGTCGATGCCGCTTGTATCTCTCTTCCTTCTGTGGGATAAGATAGGTGAGGTCACAGTGGAACCAGAGACATCCTCAGACCCTGCCTCCCTCTCCACACTAGCATTTTCTGGCTCCTGCCCCACCCAGTCCTTGCCCTCTACATCTCCCTCCCCACCCTGCCCCTGCCTTCCCATACCCATTTTACCCTCTCCATCACCTTCTTCTCAGACTTCTTCTCCCGACGCTTTACATGCTTCACTTTCACTGCCCTCTTTCGAAGTGCTGGGTCCAGGAACGGAGACTCTTCTGTGTCACTCATCCAGGGCTGTAAGCAGGGTGTGTAGTGACTCACCTGCCTCACTGTGGACAACCCCACCTTATTCCCTTCCCAAAGTAACCCTGTGTATTCTATGCCTTCCTCTCTCCCCTTAAGAATCTCTCTGCTTCTGTAACCTTCACCCTTCCTGGGGAGGTTCCTGATGCTCACCAGGCTGTGGTCATCGAAGGCTCCTGCACAGAAATCTTGATACAGGTCAGGATCCAGTGTTAGGTCCTCATCTGACAGTGGCTCAGGTGTGGCTGTGGCCTCAGGTGGTTCTTTGACGGTAGATGATGCCACTGCCCCCTCATCTTCACGCATGCGCCCCAGCTTCTGTGATGGCTGTGGCTGCTGTTGAGTGGGCAGTGGCCGGCGGGGCCTTGGCAAGGACTCTGAGGGCGTCACCGGCGAGAGCTGCAGGGCAGAATCTCAGGACTGGCCCTGACCGCCCTGCCCGCATGCCCTGTCCCGCCCTGGGGGCTGGACTCACCGAGGAAGGGAAGTACTTGTACGATTCCTGTGCCGGCAGGAGGAAGGCCTAGGTCAGCCCCAGATAGATGGAGGGTATCCCTACCCTAGCCTTACCACCTCATCTTCCCTTGACACACCTGTCTCCATACGCCTCACCAACAGGACATGCTCAGCCCTGAGTGGCATGACCTGACCCCACCCTGCTCATCTAGGGTTCAGGGGTCCTCCTGCCAGCCCAGCATATTTAGTAATGGAGCATTCATCTACACATGCTAGGCCCTTCCCTCCTCTCTGGATGAATTCAGGTTTTATCTTACTGGGCCCACTGTTCCTACTCTCAAATAGCTCTACCTTGACCTCCCAGCCATGCCCTCCCACCCGACCCTGCCCAGCTCTGTCCATGCTCACCCGGGCCCGAAGCTGGCACTGGCGCAGCCGGCACTTCTGTCGGATCTTGTTGGGGCCCCCAAACTTCTTCATGTCACGGCAGAAGTCACAGTTGCCACAGTCCTCTGTGCGTCGGCATGCCTCACACTCACCACACATGCGGGCTGACCTTTTGATCTGCTGTTGCTGCTGGTGATGCTAAGGAATGTCGTCCAGAATAAAAATCAGGAATTTAGGCATGGCCCAAGAGGGGACTACCTACGTTACCCATCCCAACCACTGCCACTCACCTGACTAGGTGTGGCCACCAAGGGCTGTGGAGAGGATTTGTGGGGTGAAGCAGAGCCCCGAGCAAGCATGGCCCCAACCCCTGTCCCTGACCCTGCCCGGCGCTGCAGGTCTGGATCTGGGACAGGCCTCTTGCGCCCTCCACCCTCATCCCGGGGCTCACTGCTGTCCCGTTCACTGCCATCCCGCTCCCGTGACTTTTTGTGCCGATAGCGAATCTCCAGCTTAGGGTCCTTTTCTGTGGGGTAAAGGGATGGATGGCGTAGTGGGCTTTAATTGTCCCACAATCCCTTTTTTCTTTTTCTCTCTCTGTCTGACCCATCTGTTCTGCTCTTGTACTCCAAGGCAGAGTTGCTTACATGTCAGCAAGGATGTCAGTAATTACAATGGAGCCCACATTCCAGCTTACCACGAACCAACAAATATCCTGCCCACCTGCATACAGCACCTACTACCCATGATCCCTCCGACCAGGGCTTATTCCCTCTCTGGAAGCCCCACCTGCTCTCCATATGCATCCCAGTTCCCTTACCTCGGCACTCCCGACAGTACCACTCTCGGATGGCCTTGGCCATCTTCTCAGTGATCCGGATGCAGTCCCCATGGAACCACTCATTACAGCTATCACACCCACTATGGAGGACAAGGGCAGGGGGTGTGACAAAGATGTTTAGTTTGCCCAACTAGCCTCCCCAGCCTTGCCAGATGTTAGTTCCACCAGACCCTCCCTAACTTACATCATGAAGCAGTTGATGTCCGGTTTTCGACAGATGCAATAGATGGGTGCATTCTCCCCATTCTCTGATTTGCTGTCCTCCCCAGTATCTGGAGGCTCTGGGTCTGAACCATCTCCTTCCTGTGGGAAACCCTCCATTATGGCTCTGAAGACACCCCAAGTTGTAGTGGGTCATCTCATTACAGATCCCCACTCTGCCTATTAACTGCTCATTCTGGATCCCCATAAGTCTCTCTGTCACGGGCCCCACAGACCAACATCACTTAAGCAGATTCTTCATTACTCTCTTTATAACTCTCTAAAACTCTGCCATAGATCTGCCAAACACCGTATCCTCCGGAGGTTCATCACACCCCGCCCTGCGCCCGCCAGAAGTCTTAACCGAATCTCATTAGGGATTCAGCATAGTTATCATTTAAATTTTTCTGCACACTTTCCGTCATGGTCTCACGGATTCCACGCGGATCACGGTTCCCTACATACTAGTAGTCTTGACACAGTCTGTCGAATACAGCTCTACACAAACCCCTTATCCCTCAGTCCAAAAAACCCCCGTCATATTTTCCCACAGAACTGCTGTTTCAGGTACCCGCTAAACTTCAACTGAGGACTCCATAATGGCTCAGCCCAGAACTACAAAAAGATTCAACCCACACTCCATGATTCTTCCACAGATCCCCACAATTTGGCCCACAGACTGGGGTTACTGCTCTCCTAGACCCTCCCCCCACCCCAGGCGACTGCGAGACATAACCCCACCAACCTCAATCACCAAACCCACGCCTGGACCCCGTACTCACCATATCTCCGCTCGCGTCTTACTCTCACACTCCAGCTGAAGTCCTGAGAACCAGCAAACACCTCGGCGGCGTCCACGGCGGTTGCAAAAGCGCCCACAACCACTTCCGCCACTGGTCTCACCTCCCGGGCACCGTAGTCCTATTGCGCATGCCCAATACGACGTCTCAGTGTCAAACAAGTCGCCCTCCTAATGCCTGCGAATGTCCCTCGGGCGCCACCATCTTGACTCTCGAGTCCGTACGGTTGCGGAATTCATGTTCGTAGGAAATATGGTCGCACCCATTATGTTCCTTTTTTGAGGGCACTGCCATCTTGTAAATCGGATCCGTACAGTGGCTGCAGGCAAGTTTCGTCGTTACAGGCAATATGGCCGCACCTACTTCGTAACTTCCACCTATTATCGTCATCTAAGAATCTGATTTCGTCACGGAACAGACTTCCTACATTCAAAGAAGAAACATGGCGGCGTCCTAACTGTGAATTTTACAAGGTCGCCACCATGTTGGCAGACGATTCCGTACACTGCCTGCAACAGCCCCTGCTCCCGAAAATCTACTTGAATCAGATGTCGTTAATTCTTCCATTCAATTACTTTCTTATTCACGTGTATCAGTGAGACACTGGCAAGCTGTGCGCCTTACCCGCGCAAAAGAAACCAGTCTCCGCTGTTTCTCTGGGGTTTCACTCGTTGAGATTCCTGGGCTAGGTTTGGGAAGGTTTCGCTTCTATTTGTTCTATTTAGATATTATCCTGAATATAATTGCAAATTTCATTTTAGTGTATAAGCTGAACAATAGCTTAAGTATATCACCCTTTTTGTTGTTGTTATTCAACGTGTAGGTACTGAAGACATACTCTTCAAAAAGGGATCTGAAAATTCCTGTCAGGATCGGAGGATTTAGGTTGAACAGCAGGCAGGTTTTTCCAGGATTCCAGTCCCACAATTTTAACTTTTAACAGTTTCGTTTTAGTTCTTGACACCATTAGAGTAATAAATAACTGTGGAAATGATTATCAACACCTTTCCGGAATGTATCACATAAATGCACAAAGACCACTCAACAACCTTTGAGAGAGTGCTACCTTTGCCTGCGAATACAGCTGAACAATTTGCTGCATCCCGTGCCCTCTGCTCTACCCGAGTAAAAGTACTGATTCTGAGGTACTAGATTAAATGTTTCCTGGGTGGTCGGTCATTCTCACTCTTGACTCAAACTCTTTCTCTTTTGCACTCGTGTGAGATGCTGTTTCAAGTTAGCAAAACATTCCCACTGTTACTCTGATAGTTGCCATAACATTTTAGACATGGATGTACAAGCTTATTCTTGGTTATCTTCTTAGAGGTTGTGAAAATTTAAAAAAAGAAAAAACATAAAAGTGAAACCACTGGAAAACCTGAAAGAAAAAAAAAAAAAAGAACCTCTTAGCTTCACTCGCTTTTGTCATCAATTTTAGAGATCATGTAATTATACAACATACTCTCATTATCTTTACTGAAGAGAACCTCTGACTTAGGAGCCATCATAGTAATGGTTGCCTAAGCTTCAAGAATTTAGAGGGCACTTTTGTGTATCTTAAACTCGTTGAAACCACTTACCCTTCACTTGGTTCTGCACAAATTTCCAGTAGGTAACCTTTGTACGTTAGAGGACCAAAACTTCCTACCTCGAAGGATCGGATCACCGCCGTTTCTGAACACGCGCCTGAGGGAGAACTTCGTTTAAATGCGCACGCGCAGACTGGTAACTTTTCCTTATTTGGAGTCACCTTTCCACGTTTCTCAGAACATCATGATTCTTTATCTTACAAGTAACCTTGATTTCTGTTCTCCAGGAAGCATACCTGACTATGGCTTTTGTGGTCTTCGTATAAATTGGTGCCTTGTCAATAAACTCTGTCTTTTGCAAAACTCTGTATTTTAGACAATGGCATTCTCTGTGTTGGGTGAGATGGACTTGGTTTGCTAACAAAAACAACACTGATGGAATTTTTTTTTTAATGGAGTGTGTAAACCATCAAGGAAGAAGAGTCTGTGCAAATCTCAAGCAGCTACCTAG
This sequence comes from Petromus typicus, assembly GCA_004026965.1. Lineage (NCBI taxonomy): Eukaryota > Metazoa > Chordata > Mammalia > Rodentia > Petromuridae > Petromus > Petromus typicus. The sequence continues at coordinate 132,650 of PVIR01000172.1, forward strand.
GAATGTGAACAGGTGTCCCCACCTCTGGTATGGAATGTGGTTTCACTGCCAGATGAGAACAGAAGCCAGCACTATAGCAAAAAGAAAAGCTTTCTTGGAGCAAGATCCATGATTAGGAAGAAGGTGGCCTCAAATCCGCCCAGCCAATCAGGAAAGAAGGTTTTTAAAGGCTATGGAGAGTTGATGAATTCAATAATGTCCTAGGTCTGAATCCAACGAAGTTACAGTGTATTTTTCCTCATTTTTCCTATTATAGTGTGTGTTGTTATTTTACAATCAGCTACCCATCTCAATTTTGGTCCACATAGCTCCTAGTCTAGATTCTAAATTTCCATCATCTTGAAGTTTTTACTTATGTCACAGGATGCCTTTGTCTGAAAAATCTCTTGCTCAATAGGTAGAAATAAGGAAATTATCCTTTAAAATACCCAGCAGTCCCTGCACAGCAAGGGCTGTTTCATTTCCACCTGTTGACTGAAGGATCTGCAACAATCAAAAGAGCCAAGTAATTATTTTACAAGATGCATAATCAAAGATTGTTGCACTCTTCTTTAATAGACATATTCAGTAAGTATATACATCCTTCTTTCTTTCTTTCTTTGGAAGAGTCTCCTATGGGACTTTGAGACAGGAGTCTCCAGTGTAGCTCAAGCTGGCTACAAAATTACAGTTATCCTACTTCAGCCTCGGGAGTGGCTGGGATCATAGGCAGTACCACCACACCTGGTTGAATATATATATTTTATTTGTCTTCCATTGGTCATGCTCCTCCTATTCTTTCTCAAAGATGAATGATTTCTACCAAATAATTTTAAGGCTTTGTGGTATATCAGTCACTTTTTTTTTCCCAGAATGGGAATTGAACTGAGGACCTTGCACTTGACAGCAGCACAACAAAGTTACATCCCCAGCCTAGCTTTGTAGTAAATCAACTTACCCATCTATATATGCTCTCACGTTCCCTACTTTCTTTGGAACACTCATTCAGAAAATAAAATCCCCTAAACTGCAATTCCTAAGACTGAATAAGGCTCTTAGTTTTATTACACGTGTGTCCAATGTGTAGTCCAGATACCAAATGCTGCCACAGATAGCTAGTATTGTGGCCCTACCAGATGGTAAACTTCTATCAGTATTTTATGAATTTTAGAGATGTTTTTTAAGTCCCAATGCTTAGTGCTAGAGCATGGACAGCATACTTTGCAACAGAATGCCCTGTAGTGGAGGGCTCAGTGCAATGCTAGCTCCACCTCCTGCATCCATCATACACAGTCTAATCAAAACCAATGTGGGCCAGGGACTTTTAGCTCAGTGGTTCTGGCGCCTGTCTTGCAAGCGCAAGGACCCGGGTTTGATCCCCCAGTAACCATATACAATACTGGGCGTGGAGACTCACACTCAGCAGCAACCAGTACCACATACCACAGTGCTGGGCGTGGTGGCTCACGCCTGTCATCCCAGCACTCGGGAGGCAGAGGCAGGAGGATTGCTGTGATGTTAGTTGGAGGCTGAGCCCAGGGCCAGCCTGAACTACAAAGTGAGACCCTGTCTCAAAACAACAACAACAAAACAGTGTGTACCAGACTTTACTCGCATTGTGTGACTTACAGAATAAATGCAATGATTTCTGACAATAGTATTTCCACCTACCTACACATGTGTGTACTTGTAAAGGTAGGTGGTTATAGTTATTAAGCAGACATGTAAGTTTTCTTATTTAATGATTAAACTTGGACTTGATTATTTAGTTTTAATGGTATAATAAAATATATTTTTTTAGTACAGGAGATCCAATTCATGACCTTGTGGTTTCAAGGCAGGTGTTGGACCCATTGAGTTAAATCCCCAGCCCTAATAAAATAATTTTAAATAAAAGAAGTTATATTACTTTTGTATAAGATACATTGTATATTTCATTTGTCACCCAAGGCAATTTCTCTTCACTCAGTGCAACCCAAGTAAGTCAAAAAGTGTTTTTTAATGTATAAGCTTGAGTCAATCAACAGTATCTATTGACCATCCTAGGATCTGAAGTGATCATTCTATCTCCAATGATGCTGAGGACATATATTATGGTTTAGGTATAAATGTCCCTCAAATGTCTTATGTTCTAAGATGGTAACTGAAGCAAGCACTCCTTGGAAGAGTGTATTCTTGTCCCTGGCTCCTCCTTGCTCTTTCTACTTCATGGTTGTGGTGGGATGAGCATCTCTCCTCCATCATGCTCTTCCATGTGTTTCTGCCTTACTGTCAGGCGACTTTGGATTAAATCCACTGGAAACTATGAGTCAAATAAACCTCTCATGTGTAAGTAATAGATGTTGGGTATTTTGTCCCAGTGATAAGAAAGTGAATAGAAAAGAAAACTTGTACTAGGAGTGGGTTCATTGCTGAGATGTGAGGAAGAAAGTAGCAGACATCATAGCCTTAGGTTCACAACACACAGGATGTTTTCTGACCATCAGAGACCGAAAGAGCATCCTGCTCTTACCATATTTCCTTTATGTTTAACATGAACCTGAGAAATATGACACTAGCCTCACCATATTTCCTTAAGATCCTGACATGAGTCTGAAAACTGTGCTCCTATTCTTATGACACTTCCTTGAACTCTAGCATGAGCCTGAGGAGCAGGTATGGTAACTGCTGCAGAGTAAAGGAGGGAAACCCCAGGTTATTATATCATTAGCAGTGTGGCCTTGATCTCCTCCCTGAGGGCTTTGGCAGCCATGCTGTTTCTTTGTAGGCTTGTATAAGGCCATAAATTCCCCCTTAGTGGTAAAGGTGAAGATTTACTGCCAATTGGAAAGAAACCTAGTTACCACTCTGACAACTTCCTAAATTCTAGAACAACAAAAGAGAAGTAAATTTGGAACTCATAAAAGTTGCCATCTCTGGGTCTTCCTGCTCTCCATTATTTTCATTTTTTATCTTTTAATAGAACTCAGGACATCATGAATATCAGGCAGCACAGCACCACTGAGCTACATCCCCAGCCCCGGTCCTCTGTTCTTGAAGGTTTACTTACAGCATGGGCAGTTACCATCTCTGGCTCTGTCTATTCTGTTTTGGAGACCACATTTCATTACTAGTAGTTGCCACCTCTAGGTGCTTCCCACTTTGAACTTCTGCCAAAAGTATCTTAATCGCAGACCTGAAACAGATGAAATCACTCTGAGTCAAACTCATTCTTGCATTCTCTCATCAGCCTGATCCTGTTCTGTGGAGTATACGTTCCTTTAATAAATGTCTGTCTTACTTACTCCTGTGTGTCCTACTCAATTCTTTGTTCAGTATACAATGAACCTGGATATCAGGTGAGATTGACACCAAGTTGAAGGATTAAAATTAAGTATAATAGATCTTCTTTGCTCACGACAGAATGCTGTGGCCTTGTTCTAATGATTAGATATTGAAGCACCTTGCCAAAGCATCTTGCTATACGCAGAAACTCTTTGTGAGCTTGGCCCATTCTCAAAGCTGAGGTATTTTTCCCTTCTGTAGACGACACAGATAATTGTTCCCTTGAGCACTCGGCTAGTTCTTAAGGTCAACAAGTTCTCTGATTCTGATCATACACACAGTTGGAACACTACTATGTTTGTCTCAATTGCTATTTAAGGGGGCTCATTGGAAGCACTTTGGAGTCTCATCCATGGAGAGGGTACTCTGCCTGGACCCTTCCCAGCCAGCACCCTGAAAACCATAAACGTGATTTCCCAGCATTGAAAGCAAAATATGATGTGTTGAAACTCTCCCAATCAGTGTTATAACTTTTTACTGTACATTCACTTTTGTATAATCATACATATGTAAGTTAACAGTTTATTCAACTTTGCTTATTTCTTTTTCCTTGGTTTTAGAAGCTTTTTTTGTTTGCAAAAATGGACCTCCACATTATGTAGCTGCAACTACTGTAGCCTCTTTAAGGCTACCCAACTGTCCAATAATAACTGTACCTGACCATGTAGTTCAGAAGTCACTGGAACTAGTTATACAGGAAACACGTGGACAGTTTTGGAAATATGGGTTAGAGAACCCCTGGGATGATGTGAGTAGTACTTGATACGTGTTATTGGTCAAAGCTCAGAAGGTAAGAATGGTGATCAGAATGCAGATAATAAAGGCTAGGAGTTTTCAGTTTGGAACAAGGACTCCATTCAGAGTTGAACTAGAGACCATGTATACCATGTTGATACATTTTCCACCAGATGAGACTGAGATTAAGGATATTAGACTAAAAATATTGGCAAAGAAAATTTCAAGGCAGCCCAGTGTACAGGTTATGACATGGGTACTGCTGGATTCTTTTAGTGAGATTTAGGAGCAAATGGCTGAGTTGAATGGTTAGGTAAGTTTGCAGTTTCACCAGAAAGGAAGCACTTGAATAGCTGGGACAAAGAAAAGATGGTTGCTGAAAAGATTAGCATTAAAAAAAGTCAAATACTTTGTACAGGGACAAGAAGAATGATGCCTGAGGGCATTAGAGAAATCAGTGAGATTCAACCCATTGCCAGATAAAGGATATAGAACTGTAAATCTGTCATTGGAAAAGAAAGTCTCTGGGATACCTACTCATCTGGGGCTGCTAAAGCAGCATATATCTTCAAGTTCAGCCATCCCAGTATTCAGAGGCCAATGCAGCCATGATTCAAGGGGGTTCAGCTACTGCTCACGCTGGCAGTTGACTTTGGCCTCATCCATGTGGTGCTGGTTTTTAAACATGCAAGAAATTATAGTTATGGGGTCAAAGATGCTTCCATCAAGATTTCAGAAGGTCTAGGAGAACAAGCAAAAATAAATGACAGGATTATAGACCTGGCCAGAAGCCCATGAGAAAGCAGTGTGTGATGTGGGAGTAAAGAAAGTGCAGTGGAAACTCCAGGAAGTTAAAGATGCCAAAAATGTGAAATGTATACTGCGGAAAGCTATAGGCAACAAGTGGAGGCATCCTAAGAGAGAGAGAGAGACCATGGGAATGCAACCAACAAGGACAGAAGGGTGGGTTGCAAAAGCCCTTTAGAGCCCACATCCCAACATAATTTCCTAGGGTACTGGCCATGCAGCTACAGCAATTATGCTTCCTGTGCTGGTTTTTTGTGTTTGTTTGATCATAATCCTGTCTGTCCCCATATTCCTCCCTTTGGGAGTAGGAATGTTTACCCCAAAAGTTTGTCTTCAATCTCAGAGGAGACCTTGCATGTCGACTTTGCAGCAATGATAGAACTATTAAGACTTTGGAAACTCTTTTAGATGTACTAAGCTCATTTATTTATTTCTTTCTCTTTTTCTTTCTTTCTATCTTTTTGAGACAAGGTCTCGCTTTGTAGTTCAGGCTGGCCCTGAGCTCTCTTTGTAGCTGAGGCAAGCCTTGAACTCACAGCAATCCTCCTGCCTCTGTCTCCTGAGTACTCTGATTACAGGCATGAGCCTTTTGGAAGCCAGGGCAACATGTTATGTCTTATTTCTAAGATGTCCCCAAAAGTCTCATGTTTGGAGGTGGGCCCTGCTTGGAGGAGGTGGGCCACTGGTTGTGACCTGGAAGAGTATATTCTTGTACCCAGCCTCTTGTTTTCTTTCCTGACTTCTGGATGCCAAGGAATGAGCAATTGTCCACTATGTTTCTTTACCATGATTTTCTGCCATGGAGTCAGCCAGGTTTCGACTGCACCAACTAGAAACTTTGTACTGAGTAAACCTCTTCTCTTCTATCCTGCAGGTTTTGGGTATTTTTGTCCCAGCCATGGGAAAGCAATTAAGAGAGCATGAGTAAAAGTACCTATAGGAGACCTTGAGCCCCCATTATCTCCCATGGACCATGAAGATAAGTTCTCTCAGTCTCTGAATGTCTTGCCTCTTGATAAAGAGTCCAAACCTTTCTTTGGGTGTCCCTTCTGCCAGATTCTCAGGATGATGTTCCTTCATCTAAGTCTCTAGGAAGAGCAACCCTTATTTTAAATGAGTACATAATTTTCATGAAGGAAAACTTTCATCTTTCATCTATGGGTAGGTAATTCCTTCCCTAAAGATACTACTGATAGGAAACTAACATCCAGAAACCCTGCTTCTTTTATAATTAAAATAATAGTTCTATCTCTTTTTCTTTTCTTTTCTTTTTTTTTTTTTTAAAGTCAGGGTCTCACTTGGTGGTTCAGGCTGGCCCTGAGCTCAACCTCCAACTCACATCACAGCAATCCTCCTGCCTCTGCCTCCCGAGTGCTGGGATTACAGGCATGAGCCACCATGCCTGGCAGTGTGGTATGTGGTACTGATTGCTGCTGAGTGTGAGTCTCCACACCCAGTATTGTTATGTGGATAGCGGGGATCAACCCAGGCCCTTGCGCTTGCAAGACAGGCGCTGGACCCACTGAGCTAACTCCCTGGTCCTAGTTTTATCTCTTTTAACTTTTGTAATGATGAGCTAAAATTACTTGTGGAGACTTGAAAGTCTTTAGATCCAATTTGGGATTTAGTTTATTTTTAAGCTCAAATTTATAAAACTAAACAAATTCATTCAGAAATGTATTTTCAGGGCATTAAATATAATAATGGCTAGTAGAGACTCTTGCTTGCTTTAAAGAGACAAATTTGAAGTTGGCTTAGCAAATTTCCAAATCTATGAAAAAAAAAAAACCCTAAAGTTTTAGGGCGCTGTGTTTCTCTGGTGGCTTCTGTTGCTTCTCACCTTCTGGACTGTATCCTCAATGTGCTTTTCATCTTGCTATTCTCTTTCATAGCCTCCTTTTTACAGTGTGAAATTGAACCCCCTCAAATACCCACTCACTTATTCTAATTGGTAGCTCAAAAATTATGCCAAGCGAGAATAATACTAAAACAGAGCCTTATTTCCAACCCTTCTGCATTTTAAAAAATTTGAGTCAGGGTCTTGCTTAGTTGCTCAGGCTGGTCTCAGACATTCAATCTTTCTGCTGTAGCCTCTGGAGAAGCTGGGACTACAGGCATACACCACTACCCTTGAGGACAATTTGATCTCTAAACCAACACCTATCAGCTTCAAGTTTCTACTTCATAAATTGAAATAACCATAGTGGAAATTTTTTCTAAAGTAAATGATAAAGGCCAGTCGTGTTAGGCTCGCGCGGAGCCCCTCCAGGAGACGCACCCCAGAGAGACACGCAGTCAGAATATTGATGTAACAGCAAGAGGTTTATTCGAGTACCAGCGCTGGGACCGTCCTGACACGCAGGAGAGGAACGGCCCTGAGTTACAGAGGTTTACAATTTTTATACCCGAGTCTCTAGCTTAAGCAAGGTGTCTCTATTTTATTGGCTTAGCAAGCTGACTTTCAAATTTATTGGCTATGCTCATAGCTTTAGGCAGGGTGTCCTTATTTTATTGGAGGGTGACTTTTACACTGCCTGTGGTTTTAACTTCCTCATAGTTGGGATTTCTGGCAAGTCCCTATCTGGTTTTGTCGTCTGTTTCTGGGAATGGGAGGGCTTTACAGGAAATGGAAACTTGAGGAAGTAGAAACTTAGGCCTACTACTTTTTCTGTCGTAGTTGGGGCCTGTCCTAGATTTTTTAACCTTACAGTCGGATGTTCAAAAATCATACCAAGATTTTCATAAATTCCTATTATATAACCCAGATAATTTAATTGCTCAATGAATGCTTGTAATTACTATGCCTAGTCCAAAGTTTTTATAATAAGCCCCTGATAGATGACACCAATAGCTGTTCAATTTTAGTCTAGTTTGAAGGTTGTGTTATCTACTATAGTTAAAAAATATTCCCTAATGTGTATTGAAAAATTGCCTCACAAGTTAGCTACCTCGCTGAACAATATTCCCCCAGACTCTTGCTCAGAAAGTTAAGAGGTCTGCGAAGGCCAAGGTCTCATAACCCCAGCTGCTGCCCTGCTCTAAGGAGCAGAGATTTTTCCCATACTCATTACAAATTCCTTGGAAGAAATTGATTTTATAGTTGAGAATGAGGTCATGATAGCCCCAATTGGTGCAAGAACCACATTATCATCCCTTAATCCTACCACCACCGTTGGCCTATCACTTTAGCCATTCCCAGTTTTTATATCCCTCTATGTGCCTGCACTCAGAACTTTTTCGACATTACTTTATTGCCTGTGGGTTTGTGAGGTGCCTTTTCGGCTCCAGAGGCCCCTCTGTCTCTTTACCCCAGGCTGTGGCATCTGAGTTGTATCCCTGATTACATCGGCAGATGAAGAAAACAGATAGACCTCTGAGCCCTGGGCTGGACATAAGCAGTGGGGTAAGGGAGAGTAGAGAAGTCTGCTACACTGAATGTCAGCAATTTTAGATCCAGCTGCCTTTGGAAAGCCACATACAACTGGCCATTTTCTCAAGTCTGAGGGCAGCACTGCTGTGTGCCCTCTAGCCTAAGCTTAAAGTTCTCATACAGTTCCGTATTTCTCTGTGCCCCATCCTGCTTTCTTCCACTATGTACTTCCTTCTGTTGGTGCTGAACTCATGAACAAAAATAAGAAAATTTCAACTGCAAAAGAGATATTTTTATTCATCTCTCCTTTTAAACAATGCTCTACTTCCAGTCACTTTTGAACATTCTTCTCTGGTTTCAAAAAACAAATATTTCAATCATTATTCTACTGTGTGTTGCTCTCTGACTACTTTCCTTCTCTCTCTCTCTTTCTCTCTTTCTCTCTCTCTCTCTCTCTCTCTCTGATAGTGTTGTGTCACATATTCCAAACTGTCCTTGAACGCACTGTGTAACTCAGGCTGGTCTCAAACTTGCAGCAATCCTCCTGCCTCAGCCTCCTGAGTTCTGAGATTACAGGCCTGCATCAACATGACCAGCTTCTTTTGGCTATTTCCAAAAATTTTTCTTTCCCCTTCAGTTTGCTAGTTTAATTATGATGGTTTGGCACATGATTTTCTTTGAGGTTGTCTTTGAAACCTTGTTTGGGCTCCCTCTCCTCTTCTCCTCCTTTGGTGCTGGTACTGATGCCAGCATATTCCATTGAACGGTACTCGCGACCCTCACTGAGTTTCTCGAGTATGTAAACTTGTCTTTCAATAAATTTGAGAAGTTTCAGTCATTTTTCTTCAAAATTTTTTCTGCACCAATCTCATGTTTTTCTCCTACTGAGACTCCAAAGACATGAAAATCAAACATTTTCTATTAGCCAAAAGATTTTCAAGTTTCTGTTCATTGCTTCTCAAGTGTTTTTCCTTTATTTTTTGACCATATAATTTTTGTTGATTTATCCCTATATTCACCAGCTTTTTCCTTTATCATCTACTTTCTGCTACTGAATTAATCCAGTGGTTCAATTTCTAATTAACTCAGTTTTTCTATTTTTCAATTCAGAAATTTCCAGGTGTATCTTTTCCATAGCTCCAATTTTCTCTGTGGAGAATTCCTATTGTTCCATTTGTTTAAAAAGCATTTACCCTTATTTTAGAGAAGATAGTTATATGATTGGTTTAAAATCTTATATGATAATTCTACTATCTAAGTTTTCTTTTGGTAAACATAGAAAAAGGACAGCAAAGAGCTTTGTAGAAAAGTCAAACATGTAACTCTATAGCAGAACTTGAATATAATTGTAATAGTCATGTGAAAAACATAACTATATAGTGCTTCACAGTGTATAATTATTTACATATATAATTTTTCTTTTTTGAGGCAGTGACTAGCTTTGTAGTTCAGGCTGACCCCAAGCTACCACGTAGCCCAGGTGAGGCTGGAACTCACAGCAATCCTCCTGCCTCTGCCTCCTGAACCCTGAGACTACAGGTGTGTCACCACACCTGGAATTGCGATAAGTGGTACTGATTGCTGGTGGGTGTGAGTCACCATGCCCAGCATTGCTGCATGTGGTTACCAAGATCCAACTCTGGAGCTTGAGCTTCCAAGGCAGGCACCAGAACCACCTAGCTAAATCCCCGACCTCAGCTATCCAAACTCTTTATGTGGTCTGTACAAGTGCCTTATCACTTAGATTTTATCTATTTTTTTAAAAAAAGCAATTGCGATTTAAAGAGCCTAAGTCACTGATCAGATTATAAGGTCTAAAGTAGCAAAGTCATATGTTCATAACCAATCTTCCTGCTGTGAATGATGATCCTTTGGCTGAAACTAGGGCACGGGATATGGAATCTCAGGATGGGAGAAATGAGATGAAAAAGCTAATGGAGCAGCTGTAGCACTCACCTTGGCATGATGAAAACCAGGGTTCTAAATGCTGAGAGTCTCAGTAGATCTGGGGTGGAACATAAATCTTAATTATAAATATCAAGACTTGATATTTTAGGCATGAGAATCATCAAAGCAGAGCTAGGAACTCTGAACAAGTATTACCAGTAAGATTGAAATTAATCTTTAAAATTCAATTATGAAATAATACTTTGTTTCTTACTATTCTTTTTTTATTGAAATATTTATTGGTATATTACATATACACATCATGATTGCATCAACAATGAGAATTTGTACCAGTATATGACACAACTTAATTCTCATTTTTTCCCATAGCCCTGCCCACCCTACCACTCCCACCCCCATATGCATAACTGTTTCCTTTCTTTTTTGTTATAATCTCATTATTTTCCCCCTTCACCCTATTTCACTTTGAGTATTTTCTATTTTATAATATATAACATACAATTCTAGAACTCATTTACATTTTTATTTTCTCATACCAGAGAAAAGATGCATTATTTACATATCTGTGAACTATTTATTTCTCTTTAAGGTATGTCCATTTAAGTATAAATGATTCAAACTTCTCATTTTTTATGGCAGAGTAATACTCCCTTCTGTAGAAGAACCACAGCTGTTTCTTACTATTCTAACTTGGAGTTGAACAGAAAACCCTAGAGCATAGACAAAATTAATATTGTATGTGTTTTAATAAAATTCATCATGTAGTCATAATCACAACTAATATTTATTACAATGAAAATACATGAAGCAAACCAGCATGGGTAAATACAACATGGAACCAGTCTTAAGGGAAAGAGAATCAAGTTTCAAAGATTTCACTCTTAGTAGAATTGGACAAGGCATACTTACTCCTCTAGGGGGTGTGACAACCTGTTTGAAGTGTTTACCAAGACATTGTTAGGAACTCAGTTCCTGAGAATTTTTACCGGGCTGGTCTTGTAGGCACTCTCTGCCTACTACATGCCAAAATGGTAGGCCTCCAGACAGAAAGCAGATGTTCAGCATCAACCACACTGTTAGCGTAGCGAGCCACTGTTACTAGAGAATGCTTTATTTCTCTGAAGGGTTCTGTTTACCAGCTATATTACCAGTTGTCAGCAGAGTCAACTTTGCAAGCAGATCTTTGGTTTTGTTGTGGTACTGGGGAATGAATTTAGGGCGTGGAAGGACCCTGCACTTCCCAGGCGGGCCCTGGAATCACTGAGATCCATCTTTGGCGCTGCAAGCAGACCTTTCTAAAGATAACCATCCCAGAACTACCAGTTAGTCCTTTTCTGCACACTGTCATTTCCTGATGTCTATATTCTTACTGATGTGGAAGTACAATGAATGTCCATCTTCTCTTAAACCATAGTTTCTATAAATTAGCGTTTACAAATTAGTTTAATAGGTATACTTGCAGATTCTTTTTATGTTTGTTTGTTTGTTTTTTGAGACAGGGTCTCGCTTCGTAGTTCAGGCCAGCCCTGAGCTCAGCCTCAAACTCACATCATAGCAATCCTCCTACCTCTGCCTCCCGAGTGCTGGGATTACAGGCATAAGCCACCACGCCTGGTACTGTGGTATGTGGTACTGATTGCTGCTGGGTGTGAGTCTCCATGCCCAGTATTGTTGTATGTGGTACCAGGGATCGAACCTGGGTCCTTGCGCTTGCAAGACAGGCACCAGAACCACTGAGCTAAATCCCTGGCCCTTTATCTAGATTTTTATTCCATTATGGAATTGCTTCTTAAATTGAAGCAAATTGAATTGCTTCTTGAAGACACCAGTTAAAAGTCTTGATCTCCTGCAAAGCAAACAACACAAGGCAAAGGAAAGACTCAGAAACAAATTTGAACAGAAAGCAGAGAACTGGGATGGGACACACCAAGCACGTGTAGTCGGTGTTTATTAATTACATGAGCACGAGGAAAAACAGAGTAGAAGGATATGTGTGGCATCCAGTGATATCTGCTGACACAGGCCAGACTTGCAAAAAGGAGGATAAGGTATCTTGAGAAAAGAGCATAACAGATCAAAGCTAGGTCATGGTTTACTAGTTTTACTGAAACAAATAAGGGCAGGGGAGCTCTGAGAATGGAATGCGGTGGGAGCCGCCCTGGCTGATGGCCATGGTTATCTCACAGGTCAGGATTTAGATCTCCAAGGCAGCCATGTGGGGAAGCTGCACTAGCTTGTGCACCATTCAACTTGCTCCTATGAGTCACGCAGGTTTCGATCTGGCTCCAAATGCAGTGTAGCCAAGTGTGGGAGGAAAATGGCTGTTCCTTACTGCAGTTTGTGCTTGGCCTGGCCAGGGGGATCAGCCATAGTTGCTCAGCTCCAGAACCTTGTCTGTCAATTGTTTCCTTTTCTTCTAATATTTTGGTTTTACATCCTTCTATTTACCCAGCCATTCTATTCTCCTACTGTGCTGGAAAAGATGCTAACTTGGACTCTTCCTGGGACTCTTACAGCCAGAGGGGTTCAGATCTCACTGACGGGCTGTCATGCCCCCCACTTGCCTGTGCCTCTTCAGCAATGGCCTAGGGCAGTGATGTGAACCTCTGACACATGTCCCACAGCAGGCTGTCTGTGTTATTGAAAGCTCTAAGGCTCACTATCACCGGTCTGTGGTGTTTAGTCCCAGGGTCTTCCCAATACGTGGGGTAACTTTGGTGGCTGCCCTGTAGGCTACACTAAGAGGAGCTGCAGCTCACCTGATAACTGCAATGCCTTCCATGCCAATCCAGACCTAGCTGTCACACTTGACAAGGTAATGATCAAGGAGCTTAGTCCTAAGCTTATGTTTTGTTGTTTCATTTTGTTTTTGAGACAGGATCTTGCTTTGAGGTTCAGACTGGCCCTGAACTCACTGTGTAGCCCAGGCTAACCTTGAACTCACAGCAATCCTCCAGTCTTTGCCTCTCAAATGCTGAGATTATAGGTGTGAGCCACCATGCAGTATGTAGTACCAGGGATCAATCTTGGGACCTTGTGCTTGGCAGACTGATGCCAAATAGTAGTTCTGACCCCCCGACCCCCCTCCCAAGCTTACTTCTATTGGGAGGTAGTAAAATTTTTTAGAAGTGTATCTATGAGGAGGTCTGCTGGTCAGTAGATGCCTTTGAAAAGGATAATACCTCTTTTCTCTTTTTCTTCCCCTCTTCCATGAGAGGGGCAGCCTGCTTCACCATGTAGTTTTGCCATGACATCATCCCTCTTTGTGAGCCTAAAAACAATGAAGGCAATGAAGCAAGGCCTGAAATTTCCAAAACTGTGAGCCAAAATAGATGATTTATTTTTCTAAGCTGATTATCTCAAATGTACACACTGCCGATAGCAATAACATGACTAGGCTGTGGTTGTAAAGTGAGGTACTTATCTGGGAAGATAAGTCTTTTAAAGAGTCTCATAAAAAGAGCTGACCAAATTTTTCTTTGCGTTGAATGTCTTGTTACAATCCTATACATTCCAAAAATGAGTAAATAGCCATTTTAAGTATTAATAATGTTATACAACATATGAACAAAAAAAACTTATTTGGTATATTTTTGTGCTTCTTATATCACAGGAGCTAGACCAATATTTAAATTATTTTACAAACTAATAGAACAAACCCAAGTTTAATAAGTAAGAAAGATTTCATGTATTCTTAGTTACATTGAATGCCTGTCTTCACAGCACATATGTGTTTAGGCAAGTAGAAGTACAGTTATCAGTGATCCCTGAATTTCACTCACCAGGGTGCACAGTACCCTGGACTTCAATTTGGACTGTGTGAGGGGCACACTAGATGGAGTAAATGCAGTGTCCTCTTGTCACCTACACAGTCCATGCTTGAGCAGTACAACATTAAGTCATGAATAATATTTCTAAAGACTCACACACTGATATTAGAAGTTTATGATCTTGTGGGGGCTGCATTATTAGCTGTCTAGGGATGCATCTGAGTGCCTGGCCCAGGCTCAGACACACTCATGACTCTAGGAAGCTTACCTTTGCTTATTGCTTTGTCACACACTTCCTCCAGTTTTGCAACAATCCAAGATATTTCCCCTTTTTTTTTTTTTTTTAATGAATTAACTGCTGCTTTCAAAGTGTTATAACAAACCCCTGACATAAAAACTGGAGAAATTTCCTATAATAAAGCTCCTACAATGATACATCTATAACTTTTGTTTCAACAAGAAATCAGTGATTTCATTTCCACTCCCCCAGGGCTCACAAGTCTTTAAATTTTGAGACAGGGTCTCACTAAGTGACCCAGGTTGGACTGAAACTTTCAGTTCTCCTGCCTCAGCTTCATACAGTGCTGGCATTACAGTAGTGTGCCACTGTGCCTGGCTGAAATCAGAAATTTTAAGACCTCGATTTTTGTTTTTATTTATTACTTTGGCATTGAATGCATAGATCAATGAGGGAGTACTAACATGTAAACAATATTGCAAAACATAATAATGGTATATGATCATTATTTCATTGTAGAACTTTTTAAATTGTGTGTTCAGATAATTTACTTTTCAATTGTGGCTATTTTTAACAACTACCTGATTAAGCTCCTAGAAATCTGCAAATTAGCTTTCAGTGATGAGCCATCTGCAGGACACCACTGTCTTGTCATTTTTGCATTTTAGGAATACATGCCAAGGACAAAGAGGCTCCTGGATGAAGATGGAGACTTTAGGTGGGAATCACAGCAGAAACTCAAAGCATCGAGGGTAGGTGACTTATATGGGTAGAAGAGGCAACCTGGGCCACTGCAACCCGAGAATCCTAACAGGAGTGAGAAGAGTAAATAGGAATGGCAAGCAGCATAGACAGCAGCTCAGTACAGACAGTGTAGCCATGACGTCTAGGAAAACTTGCATGACAAAAGTCACTGGTCTGGGAAGGACTTATTTCCAGCCGGATATGGAGTGACCTGCAGGTGCTCTGACAACAAAGTAAGGTCAACCCAGGCATAGCCTTGCTGTTTCCAAAACCATGACAAGGCAGCGGAATGAAAGGCATATTGGGTACTTGAGTTTTAAGGTCTCAAATAATAGTTTCTAAAACTGAGGTTTACAATTTACAGTTCAGTGGCTTAAAGAACAAGGTCTCTTTTGTTTGTTTGTTTGTTTTCTTATCTTGGTTTAGATTTAAGGCTTTTTTTTTTTTTTAAGGTTTTTGGAGACAGGGTCTCGCCTTGTGGTTCAGGCTGGCCCTGAGCTCAGCCTCAAACTCACATCACAATCCTCCTGCCTCTGCCTCCCGAGTGCTGGGATGACAGGCGTGAACCACCACGCCCGGCACTGTGGTATGTGGTACTGGTTGCTGCTGGGTGTGGCTCTCCACACCCAGTATTGTTATGTGGTTACCGGGGAATCGAACCCAGGTCCTTGCGCTTGTGAGACAGGCGCCGGAACCACTGAGCTAACTCCCTGGCCCAGATTTAAGGCTTTTTAAGAATTATCGGCTCGACAGTGTAAAACTTAACTGTTCTTTTGAGTATCAGTATCCTTCACTGTGAACCTGCATCTTCTAATCTGTCCACTGATCTCAGGTCTGGTGTTTTTAAATTTGTTTTTGGTGTTTGTTTGTTTTGCCAGTGCTATACTGGCTTTCTTTTTTTAACACAGTAGGTCTGTTATGTAATTTCAAATCAGGGATGGTGCAGCCCTTTCTCTTGCCTTTGTTAACCACATCTGCTTTGCTATTAGAAGTTTCTTCAGGGGCCGGGGATTTAGCTCAGTGGTTCTGGCACCTGTCTTGCAAGCGCAAGGACCTGGGTTCGATCCCGGAAACCACATACCTATACTGGGTGTGGAGACTCATCCCAGCAGCAACCAGTACCACATACCACAGTGCCGGGCGTGGTGGTTTACGCCTGTAATCCCAGCACTCGGGAGGCAGAGGCAGGAGGATTGCTGTGATGGGTTTGAGGCTGAGCTCATGGCCAGCCTGAACTACAAAGCGAGACCCTGTCTCAAAAGAAGTTTCTTCAGGCTCCAAATGAGTTTTAGGATTATTTTCTCTAATTCTGTGAGATACACTTTTGGAATTTTGGTCAGGATTGCACTAAGTATATATAAAAATTTTGGAAGTATGGCCACTTTCACCATATTGGATCTTCCTATCCAAGAAAAAGAGATATCTTTCCATTTTCTGGTACCCTCCTCAATCTATTTTTTCAGAGAACTGTAGTGTTCAATGCAGTGATCATCTATTTCCTTCATTAAATTGATTCCTCAGGGTTTTTTTTTTGGATGTTATTGTGAAAGGTGTTTCACTAATTTCTCTCTCAGTAAGTTTGTTATTGCTGTACAGGAATGCTTTTGATTTTTGACTGTTAATTTTGTATCCAGCTATGCTACTGAATTAGATTATTAAATCTACAAGTGTTTTGGTGGAGTTTTTGGAGTCATCTTTGTAGAGTATCATGTCATATGCAAATAATGATGATAATCTAACTGCTTCCTTTCCTATCTTTGTTCCTTTTATATCTCTCTTGTCTAATTGCTCTGCTAATATTCAGAGAACTATGTTGAATAACAGTGGTGACAATGGATTTCTTTGTCTTGTTCCTGATTTTAGAGTGAAAGCTTTCAACTTTTGTTCATTTAGTATGATTCTGGCTGTTGGTTTGTCATAGATGGCTTTTATCAGGTGGAGATGAAGACGATCTATTCCAATTTTATGTTGGGCTTTATCATGAATGGGTATTGGATTTTCTCAAATGATTTCTCTGGACCTATTTAGATGATATGATTTTTGTCTTTGGCTCTGTTGATATGGTGCACTCCATTTACTAATTTGTGTACATTTTAGCATCCTTACATCCCTGAGATGAATCCTACTTGGTTGTGGTTTATAATCCTCTTGATGATTTGCTGCATTCCATTTCCTGATGTCTTATTGAGGATTTTTTATTCAGTGTTCACTAGGCTGCTTGTCCTGTAGTTCTCTTTTTTGGCTGAGTCCTTCCCTGGCTTGGGAATGAGGGTGATACTTGCTTCCAGGCATGATTTTGGGAATATTGTTTCTCTTTCTACTTCATGAAGGAGTTTGAAGAGGATTGGCATCTTGTAGAATTCAGCAGTGAACCTATCAGGACCTGGACTTTTCTTTGTCGATAAGGTTTTAATTACATTTTAAATTTCAATGCCTTTTATTGGGTTACTTAGAATTTTATTTTATTTTTTAGATTTTGAGACAGGATCTTCCTTTATATTTCAGGCTGGCCATGAACTGAGCAGCAATCCACCTGCCTCTGCCTCCTGAGTGCTGGGATTATAGATGTGAGCCACCACACCAGGCTAGAATTTTAATATCCTCTCATTTTCCTTAGTAATTCATATGTGTCTAGAAATCTGTCTATTTCTTTTGTATTTTTCCTCTTATTAGCAGATAGGTTCTCAAAATATGCATCAATCTGGATTTCCACAGATCTGTTGGGATTTCACCCTTTGCATTCTTGATTGCATGAATTTGAGTCTTTTCTTTCTTTCTTTCTTTTTTTTTTTTTTTGATAGGGTTGGCTAAGGGTTTATTGATTTTTTTTAATCTTTCAAAGAACCAATTCTTTAGTTAATTGATTCTGGTCCCAGTTGCATTAATTTCTGCTCTGATAAATATAAATTCCTTCCTTATATGAGCTTTGGGATTGAAGCTTTCTAGAAGCATGAAGTTCAACATTAGATTATTTATTTGAGTTTATTCTGTTTTCATGATATGAGAATTCACTGCTATAAATTCCTTCCTCGGACTGCTTTCATTGCATTCCATAAATTTCAGTGTGTTGTATCAGTATTATCATTTAATTGTTGAAACTATTTAATTTCATCTGTGATCCATTAGTTATTCAGGAGGGCATTATATAATTTCCATGTGTTTGTAGGACTTTTGTGATTTCTTTTGCCAACAATTCCCAATTTCATTGCACTACGGGCGGATATATGCATGGGATAATTTCAGTTCCTTTGCATTTACCTAAGAATGTTCTTTAGGTTCATATTTGGTCTATTTTGGAAAATATCCCATGTGCAGCTGAGAAGAACATGTATTTTGAAGTTTTGAGGTAAAACACTCTGTAGACATCTAGTAAATCCATTTTTTCACAAATTTGATTCAGTTCTGATATTTCTTTGTTGACTTTTTTATCTAGCTAATCCTTCTCTTTGTGACACATATTAAGGTCCTCCATTGCAGATGTTATTGCTTATTAGATTTTTCATGTCTATTAATATTTGTTTTATATAATTGGTTGTGCAAATATAGAGTGCACATATATATATGCTGTCTCTATATATATACACATAATATATTATGTATATATATATATTTTTTTCTTTTTGTTTTAGACAGCATCTGGCTTTGTAGTTCAGGCTGGTCCTGAACTCACTATGTAGCCCAGGTAAGCCTCAAGTTCAGCAATCTTCCTGCCTCTGCCTCCTGAGTGCTGGGATTACAGGATGAACCACCACGCCTGACATTGTGGTATATAGTACTGATTACTGATGGGCATGCTTCACCATACCTAGCACTGTTGTATGTGGTTACCAGGAATCAAACTTGGGACCTTGCACTTGCAACGCAGGTGCCGGAAACACTGAGCTAAATCTCTGGTCCAGGTTCATATATATTTATGATTGTTATTTCTCCTTCTTGAAGTTTGCTCTTAACAAGTATATAGTGACCTTTTTGCTTCTTTTGATCAGTTTTGGCTTGAAGTACTTATTGCCTGAAAATAGGATAGCTAGCTCTGATGTTTTTCTGGGGTCCTGTTGCATGGACTATTGTTTTCCATTCTTTGATGTTAAGTCTATGAATTTCATTTTGAGTTAAATTTGTTTCCTGTATGCAGCATATTGTTAGATCTTGTTTCTTGATCCATTCTGCAAGTCTCTTTCTTTTGACTGATGAATTGAGACAATTTACATTTATGATTACAATTTATATGTATTGAGTTATTATTATTATTTTTTTTTTTTTTAGGTTTTTTGAGATAGGGTCTCACTTTGTAGTTCAGGCTGGCCCTGAGCTCAGCCTCAAACTCACATCACAGCAATCCTCCTGCCTCTGCCTTCCAAGTGCTGGGATTACAGGCATGAACCACCACGCCTGGCACAGTGGTATGTGGTACTGATTGCTGCTGGGGTGAGTCTCCACGCCCAGTACTGCATATGGCTACTGGGGATCGAACCTGGGTCCTTGCATTTGCAAAACAGGCGCCAGAACCACTGAGCTAAATCCCCGGCTCCTGTATTGAGTTATTCTTATATTGTTTTCTTTTTGCTATTAGTTCCCTGTTTTTCTTCCCTGTTTAATTGTTTGCCCTGCCTGGTGGCTTCTTTTTATTATTGTTTTTGAAATTGTGATTTTTCATTATCTTTTTCTAAAATACCCCTCAGAGCACTTTGTAGAGCTTATTTATTGGTTGTGTTTTTCTTTAGTTGTTTGTCATGGAAGTATTTTATTTCTCTGCTGATTCTGAGAGATAGTTTTGCAGAGTATATCAATCTAAATTGGAAATTATTTGCTTTTAGGGCTTGACTTCAAATACTTCCTATCAGGCTCTCCTGGCCTTAAGTTCTTTCGTTGAGAAATCTGCTGTTATTCTAGGGAATTTACTTTGTAGGTGATTTGTTTCTTTTTTCTAACAGCTTCTAATATTCTGTTCTTTTGCTGAATTTCTGAAATCTTGATTACAATGGGGCTTTGTGTGAATTTATTTTGGTCATGGCTTTTTGGAGTTCTATATGCCTCACTTATTTGTATGTAAAACTCTTTTTCATATTTGTGAAGTTTTCTGACATTACTTCTTTGAATAGCTTTTGCATGGTGTTTGTGCTGTGCCCAGAATTTTCATCATCTCTGATCAATTTTATATTATTTTTGTTGACATCAACTTGCAATTGTTGGAATGATTTTCATAGTTTCTTGTTATTGCTAAGAATCTTTCTTTTTGTGGTCTGTAACTGCAGATTTGTTTTCTAGGTCAGAAATTTTATTCTCATCTTGTTTCAAACAATTGCAAACACTTAATATGAAGTTTTTTTTAATCTCCTGAATATGTGTTTGCATCTGTTTCATGGATTCCATTTCTTTCCTATGTTGAGCACCCATAGTTTCAACCATTTTCCAAAGCTCCTTTATTTTTAAATCTTCGTCTACTCTAGTTTCATTGAGCATGTGCTTTATTTTAATTGTTATCTTCTTTTTTACCTGAAATATATTTTCTCTATAGCCTCATCTATTTGTTTTTTCACTTCTGCTGCTATCATTTCATAAAGTTCTGGTAGATGACTTCCTATTTCCTCTATCTCATTGTCTCCTGGAATTACCCTTTGTGGGCCTTGTGGCTTGCATTTTGCTTCTGCATCTTTTTATTTTCAAATTTTTTATTTTATTTTGTTTTCTGAATTGTCACTTGTAGATTTCTTATGGCAGAAAGAAAGACATTTTCAGAGATGTCTTCTAGGTATAATCGGTTCATAGTTTTTGTTTCTATCCCAAGATTCCACCTTCCAATTTGCTAAG
Organism: Petromus typicus; assembly: GCA_004026965.1. NCBI lineage: Eukaryota > Metazoa > Chordata > Mammalia > Rodentia > Petromuridae > Petromus > Petromus typicus. Next base: position 153,333 of record PVIR01000172.1, read on the forward strand.
GATACAAAGTTGCTAACTATTTACCTGAGCACCCAGTTCCTCGTTACTTGTGACCCCTGACAATAATAGTGTTGTCATAGAATGGAGAACAACTGATTATAACAGGTATGACTAAAGTAATATAGTTAGCAATAATGATAAAATCAAGCAGTCTAGCAATTGATGACCTCTGGTAACTTAGTTTGGTACTATTAACCGTATTAGCAAGCTCTACTGTTATCTAACAAAATCTAACATGAACCAAGAACTTGTACACAATGAATTTCCTCTTAGGAGAGTGATTTTATCCTGTTGAGGATAGGGTTAAGAGGGATGAAGGACAAAATAGAGAAATAAGTGAAAAGAAATATAGTAGGAGCAAGTCAGGAAGGCCTAAGATGAACACTCAGCAGCTTTGGAAGACTGGAGAAAAAGGGAGGAGAAACAATGAAGGAGAAACCAGAAGAATATTGACGTGAACTGGAGAGACAAGAGACACTGCTCACTCACATAAAAATATCATAAAATCAAAAGAGATAACTAGGGAAAGAGAAAAAAATGGATTAATAGAATGGAACAAAAATTAAGTAAAACACATTAACAACCACACCCTCCCCCCCACACACACAAGGCAATACAAACAAACAAAAATCAGAAAGTGAGTCAAGCAAACAAAGAAAAAGTAAGAAAATTCCTCTGGTACCCACAGTTTTGTTCAGGTCCCCAGTACAGCTCAAAAATGTGCTATGTAACCCACCAAGACAGCAGTTAGTGCCTTGCACAGTGCTGATTTGGGGCCCCCAGTGTGTGAGAATGTGCGTGTGAGGGAGGACAGCGGCTGTTCTTCAGCCAGAAACTTTCCAGAGAAGTTCCAGCGGCTCCCACGTGTCTGTCACTGAGGCCGTTTCCTTCCAGCTGTTGTGGTGGTCTCCAGTGGGTCACCCCGAGGCTGCTTCTGGGTCAGTGCATGGTCCCTCCTGGACCCTGTGGCTTCCTCAGTTCCACTCTGCTGATGGGTTGTAGAGGAAATGGGTCCCCTTGTCCTGGGCTGGCTAAGGTCACTGCCAGTTGCAGGGCGGGGTGAGAGTCCCCTTCCTATTGCTGGCTGAAGTGCTTCCCTGTTCCTCACCTCCAGTCGGAGAGCAGAGGGACATCTCTAGTCTTTATAAATATCTACTAAGAAGAAATGATCAATTTTTTTTCCACATTCAAGCAGTGCATACACAAGTCATGAAAAAGACTGCTAAAATCGCATAGTAATACTGAAGTTTTTTATCTTACAAGACTACATTGTTAGAGCTGCATAAGCCCTTTGAGCCTCCGGCTGGACCTACAAATCATTTATGTGGATAAATCAGTTGAGTTCTTTTGGTGATCTCAAATCCTCCCAACATTGTTCATCCTAGACTGCACCCCTACCTGACTTCCTAGCACATTCTGACTCCTGGAGAGAGGAAAATACACCATCTTTCTACTCTTTTGCCTTCTGTTATTTGCCTTTATTTCCGTAGTGACCCAAAATGTGGTGGTGGTGTTCACTTCTGATTGGTGGGTAGATTTTTCCTGCTTCTGTTGATTTCAACTTCAGAAGCCTGAAGCCCAATTTTTGAGCTGGGAAGCTGATTCCCAAGTGGGACTATGATATCCAATCAAACTATATCTCTTGATAAAAAGAGATATACCCACCAAGAGAGAGACCTATGAAGCTTACCTGTAAATACCACCTTTAATTCTAGAATCTTCAGGAGGCTGTAGTCTGAGCTGGCCAGCTTCAGATCCATAGTCCTTGGGTCTAGAGAGAATGGAGCATCTCTTCATTGCCTGAGGTGTGCTATGTGTAAAACATCCTTTACAATTGCTATGCCCTTTATAAATTGATTATTGTGCTCTTCTCTTTCCAAAGCTACTATAACAGACAACATAGCTCTTCCTTGTAGCAATGCATATTATTTAATTAATGAGCCAGTTGTTTTCACTTTAGAGTATAAGCTCCTTGAAGACAGTGAAGACTCCTACAAGATGAAAGGTAAACTTCTCCAGGCTCACTCTATTTATTGTTCTGTCTCTACTGAGATTTACATTCAGCATAATCAATAATTCAGTAATTGCCTAAGCATGGACAGAGAAGTCTGGCCTGGTGAAACTCAATGTCAGTCACAAATGAATCCAGGTCCTCAGGCCAGTAATTTCCATTACTTTTCTGGATGTCAGCATCCTGCAGGAGAACTTTCCTTGCAGTCCTCTGCCACTATATCTTGTATATGCGCTCATCCTTCCTGCCTAGCAGTTGACATCGTTGGAGGTGATAACGTAATAACAGTGTAGAAGCCCAACGTATTCATGCTCCACTGCTCTTGCATAGCTCAGGAAGTAACCTGAGTGTCATACTGCATCACAGGGAACTCAGCCCCAAATCTACTTCTCAACCGGATGCTTGTTCTGTGATATCCTTCTCCACTCTCAAGGAGATACCTTTGAGGTTCCCATTAGGGTGGGACAAAGCATCTGGGCGAGAGGGCGTGGCCTGTCAGTCAGATATCCAGCTTCCAAGCCCTGTGCCCAGTACCAGTTGGAAAATGCTATCTTCGGTTCTTCTGGTACAAAAATGGGGATAGAAAAGACGATGGCCACTGCCTGCTTTCTTTCTCACTTGTCTGCTTGAACTCTGCAGAGCATATTTCTTTTCTTGCTTTAATCGACCCACATTTACTCTGCAGAGCACTTTTCCCTTCTTTTCCTACCTTTAGTAGCTTTATTAAATGTAAAACCCACTACTTTGTTTCCTGTCCAATTCTTTGTCCATGACAACAAGAACCTAGAAAGGACCCTTAGAAGGAACACACAACCCCAGGACCTCACAAACACCCTCCCAGAAAAACTTTCAAGACTCATCTAATCAAATGATGTTTCTCCAAATATGGAGTTGATAGATTAGATGTGTCTAAACCAACTATGGTGGATAATAAAAGATGCTTCTTATCTTTCAAATCCGAGGTCACTCTTCTCAAAGCAGACCCCAGACTGTTGGTCCCTTGGACTGGGTGGGCTCAGCGTCCCACTGTAACCCCAGTGCCTAGTTTACCCAATCATGACACTGGCAGTGGGCCTTTCACCTGTGGCTGCACAAAGCCAAGTGACGGCTGAACACATTTCTGGCCCTTCCATGTGCATTGGTTTGGTTATCTTGGCGGTTACACTCAGACAAGGGTGACCACTGGGGTGGAGACATTGGCCAGAAGTGGGGCTGGCAGGGATAGGAACCAAAGGGCTGGATGCTGTGATTTCCTTAGGTCCAGAAAGCCCAGGTACACCCTCTGCTTGGGATTGGAACCCTCTCCAATAGCTTCCAATGGCTCCCTCTAGCTTTCCTTAATGTGAAGAGGAAAGGTGCAACATCTCATTTCACCCTGAATTTCTACAATTTGTATCTTACAATGTGTAAATAGTTTTGAAAACCTATTCTCCTGCTTACCCTGCTTATTAGGCATTGTTGTATATTACTGTGGAGAACACATACCTTTGTTAAAATATGACAAAGTAAATGCAACATACAGAAGCATCACACAGTAATATGACTTGGCTTGGAATAGTGTGGATATTGGATTCTAATGGTACCCACACATCTAAGCCTATCCACATCTGTGAAAAACCACTATACTGTGTCAGTATGACAGGGCAATATACTGGCACTCTCCATGGCCAAGAGAGATAACCCCCGAGATCACCGCCTTATCGGGAAATGACAGACACCTAGCACGGACCCGCCAAAACCAGCATAAAAGGAGAAGCGCCCCAACCAAGAGCAGGCAGACGCCTCGGGAGACTCCGCGGGACACTCTGCTGGCCGACACCCGGCGACTCCGAGGGACACTGCCGGACACCTGGCTCCTCGCGACGGACCCACGCCACCGGACCGGGACCGAACCGGGGAAATCCAGTGATACGAACCTTGGGACTCTCAGACTGCGACAGGACCCTGCGGGGAGCTCTATGGGTATCGCCTATGTTATTGTCTTGTACGTCTCACTAATTGGAACCAGGAAAGACTAAAACCTACGTCTGTGTACTGGTGCTCCTTCCGACCTTCCTTTCTGCTCGTGACAGTTACCAAGAAATTTCTCCACAAGGAGAATTAGTTTTTATTAATAGTTTTTACCCCTATGTTTTGCCCAGTTAACCATTTTAACCCATGAGTTTTAGTTCAAAATTTTAATTTTTCCTTCAGACTTCCGTCATGACCCGTGTGTTTTTCATTTTAATTGTATTGTGGTCTGACAGCATACTTGATAAATTTCCCATTCTGTTAAATTTATGAGCTATACTTTACGGCTCAGAATGTAGCTGACACTGTGGATGTTCTGTATCAGCGTGTGCAGGGGTCATGTTAGTGAGGAGGTGAGAGAGGGCTGGATCTTCCGCGGGAAATGGTCCCACATTGTCATTTTATTCAGAGGAGCAGGGCTAGAACCCAGTGTGATTCTGAATAATGGAATAATTATTCCATTGGAATAATGGAATAATGGTGGAATAATGAACTTTAAACATTCTTAATATTTATTCTCTTTTATATTCAGTAAGAGAAGAGAGAAAAAGAGAGAAGAGAGTGAAGTTTAGCTTCATAAACGTTCAGGGTAAGTGGCCTCAGATCCCTATTTTCTTTCGCTGGTATCCACGAGAAGAATGGCGCTATGCTGCCATCTTGTGGCCATGTGAGCCTTGCAGCCATCAGTGCAACATGGCAAAAACCTGTTCTTTCCAGCTTGACGAGGACAACGAGCGAAAGGTGTTCTCGGTAAACTTTGATGTAGTTGAAACTTTGTTGATATCAAACACAGACAAAGTATTCTGTTATATGATGCTGATGAATATAACAGATAAATTCCTGGCCTTTTCTTGTACCATGAGAAAAGAGTTACAAGTGCACAGTCCAACAGGCAAATGAAAAACAGCTACGTTTCCCAGGAGACTCAGGCTCTTGCTATTTAAAGGATTTGTGCCTCGACCCAGGTGCATCCCGCGGTCCCTCGGTATGATTGACAGGTGCTGTGCGAACTCCTAATCCTCCACTGTAAGCTTCTTGAGCAGCTGGCATTATAGGCACCGACCACTGCCTGGCTCTCACTCACTCCTTAAATAACACGTTCTGAGCACACAGCGCTTTAGAGTTCATGATTTTTGAAACCAGTATCTCACCGATATGTGGGGAAGTTCATCCACAAGGTGGTTGGCTCCAGGTTCTTTAATGGCTAGTCAGTTATAAGCGAGAATCCAGGTGGTGGTTCAGCTCTTTCTTACTGTTGCCCGTTTTCTGCCTATATACTTTCCCCGGGGGTGCCCTAAGAGATGACTCTGGTCTAATAAAGCCTAGCGAGGCCTCAGCCCCTTCCGGGGGAGCCAAGACTCCTGGATTCATCACGTACCTGAGAAGATCTTTGTCGTTTCGCATTGGATCAATATTACCTCTGCGGGCTATACTTATAATCTTATTAGTTGATCATAGCTGAAACAGACATTGAACTCACATGCTTTTGCCCTATAAAACGTACGGGGTCAAGGATTTAGCTCAGTGGCACCACCACCCGCCTTGCAAGTGCAAGGTTGTGAGTTCGATCTCAGATACTCATTCTGGACTCTTCTAGCCTCTCAGAAGCTATCTCTAAATCAGTATTTGCTATTATTGACTTCCATTGTTCCTATAATTCATTCTTTGATTTTAGTTTTTGTTTGTTTGTTTGTTTTTTGAGATAGAGTCTTGCTTTGCAGTTCAGACTGGCCTTGAACTCAGCCTTTCACTCAAAAGTCCTCCTGCCTCTTCCCCCTGAATGGCGGGATTATAGGCATGAGCCACCACTCCTGGCACTGTGGTATGAGGTACTGATTGCTGGTGGACATGAGTCACCACGCCCGGCATTGTTGTATGTGGTCACCGGGAATCGCCTTTAGCACGGCAGGCACTGGAACCACTGAGCTAAATCCCCAGCCCTCATTCTTTGATTTTAGAGACCACAATCTCAGCATATCAGATATCTAGCAGGTTGGGAATTATACAATTTCCCTTATGTTACTTGGAAGTTCTATTTCATTTCCTACATCATCCATGTAGCAATCAGAGGCTGAATACTGACTATGCGTAAGCTGAAGAGCAAGGGAAACTATAGCTTCTCAGCCAAAAAGCCGTAAGCTTCAGAGCAGGAGAAACCAACGATGCAGCCCCAGTTCAAGGCTGGCTTAGAATCACAAGTGCAAGTCTCATGATCAAGGGCCAATGAATCGATGAATCTGGACTCCGACCCTGGAGTGCCGCTGGTGACCGAAGCAGCAAAGCCGGCGGTCACTGCAGAAGGATCAGATATGCACATGCGAGCTTCCTCCACAGTCCACTTCCCATGCCCTCTAGGCCTCAGGCCTACTTGATGAGGGACTGGCCTTCAGGAGTGGCCTTTGACTCAGCCCGCGGAGCTTCACACTAATGTTCTCTGGACACACCCAGAAGTGTGCTTCCCCACTTTCCCAGGTATCTGTCAATCTGGTTAAACTGGTAATCAAAATGAACTATTACACTGAGATGGCATTAAGGAAGACTTCTGGCAAGAAAGGATTAGTTACTACATTTTGAAAATAAAGCAGGAGATGTCAACATAAGGAGTTTGAGATGTGAATCAGTGTGGATGAACTGTCTAGAATTAAGAAGCATAAGGTGGTACATGAACCAACTTCCCAGGATTAATAGAGTCACTATGTACTGAAAATATATATTAGGAAAAGTTTACAAACAAAAGATATAGTTATGAAATGTATAACACTTAATGTCACATATTTATGTATAAAATAATCAATGCCTGTTCTCAGAAATATTTATCAAATTCACAAAGAATGTTAGCACATAAATGCTGTCACCTAACTGTTTGAATGGGCTGTCATTCATTTGCCCCTTGAGAGCCACACCACATGGTTTTGAGCCAACCTCAGGACAGCAGAGGCAGGGCCAAGAATCAGGGACTGGCCTGACAAGCAGAGACTGTTTTAAGGGTTTGTCTTCTGACCTCAGAATGGTTTCAGCCAATGATCGTGGGGGTTATCAGTACAGGATCCTCAGGCAGGAGGAGAACTGAGGGTATATATTGTTCCAACACACGTGCTATAAACCTGTACCAAAAGCCACACTTCTGGTGAATGGACTGCTTTCGTAGGACTGTCCCCCCCGTATGTGACCCTATTTCACATCTCATGGAATCACATCATCACTTGTTATCTCCCATAAGTTTTGCCCACATATTTTAAGTAGCCCCCTAAATTAAATTCTTCTCCCATGATCCATGTTGAGTTTTCTATCTGTTTCTTACCAGGATGCAAATGGTACAAAATCACTATCTCTGATTATAAAAATAATGGAGAAAATTTGTACTGCAAAGCTACTAAACACATGTACACATTCTGTCATATTGAGATGCTGTACTTTAGTAGCTGGGGAGGGTTTCACATTTTATTTATTTATTTATTTTGTAAGGTTTTTTGAGACAGGGTCTCGCTTTGTGGTTCAGGCTGGCCCTGAGCTCAGCCTCCAACTCACAGCACAGCAATCCTCCTGCCTCTGCCTCCCGAGTGCTGGGATTACAGGCGTGAGCCACCACGCCGGCACTGTGGTATGTGGTACTGGTTGCTGCTGGGGTGAGTCTCCACACCCAGTATTGTTATGTGGTTACCGGGGGATGGAACCCAGGTCCTTGCTCTTGCAAGACAGGCGCTGGAACCACTGAGCTATATCCCCGACCCAGGGTTTCACATTTTGAAAGTTGTATGTATAGGGCCGGGGATTAGAAGAGAATTGAAAATAGCTCTTTCTGATTGGCTCTAGGTGTTCTGTCTGTGCATTCTGGGTCTCTTCGATTGACAAGTCTACAGACTTGCTTGGTCAGTTTTCCCCACCCTAATCTACCTCATGTCTTCCTTGTGTGTTCCTTATTTCAAGTACTAGACTGGCATATCTTAAAAAGTCATGTTTTAAACTCCTTCACCTATGCAGTATCTTTGCTCTCTGTCTCCCTTACAAATTAACCTCCTATCGTCTTGAGAATGCAATTTAACTATCCATATTAAAATTTTTTTCCTTTACAGATACCAGTAACCAGTGAAAAAATGGATACGGACAATTTCTAGGTCTAGGAAAACACTTTAAAGGCAATGGTTTGACTATTAGATGAGCCTATCATCTTTGCCTGGTCCTCTTTTTCACTGTCTGAGACAAATGTGATGTTTATACACAGTGGAGTACTACTCTGCCATAAAGAAAGATAAACTTGAATCATTTGTAGGAAAAAGGATGCACCTTGAAACCATAATGTTAAATGAAATAAATGCAATAAATGAAATAAATAAACTCAATGCTTAAATATTGCATGATGTCTTTTATATGAGAAGCTTAAAATATAAAGAGCAAAATAATTACATAATAGAAGGTAGGGTGATAGATTTTTCTCAAATGAGAAGAGCACAGAGAAATGAAGGGAGGCGGGTTTAAAGAATGGAAAAAGGAATTAAGATGCGTTTGTACATATACCAACTTCACACAAGCAATGTAAACATTATAGACTGCAAACAAGTACCAACAACAAAATACTTCAGAACAGGGCTGGCGAGCTCGTCAGGGTATTATGGGTGATGGAGCTCAAAAACGGAAAGAACTTGAAAAGCTGACTGTGGAGCTACCAGTCCCATGCTGGGATGCCTTTCCTATTTGGTAGAGAAAATTAAACTCTTGCTTTATAAAATTTAAAATTTGCATTTGTCCTTACAGAGTTTTTTTTTTTTTTAGTTCATTAATTGGTCTGCTTTTTGGAATTATTTGGGGTATTGTAAAAACAAAGATTTAGTAGTGTCTGATATCATTGATTTATCTACGGCCATACCACCCTGAATGCGCTGGATCTCGTCTGATATCATTGATTTGTGCCTGGCCACTAAGTTGGGTTAAAGTTGCCACTGTGACTCTCCATGCATCAGACCTTGCATTTTGCTACTTTTTCCCTGGAGCGCCTGGTCCACAGTAGGGTAAATGTCAGTTATGAGTGAATGATGGAGATGACCAGAGCGACAGTCTATTGGTCCCTATCTAGCTAAGCCCGCCCTTCGGGCCCGCCCCTAGATCCGCCCTCAAGCCCGCCCAACTAAGGTCATTGACGACCCAGAAACTCTTGCGGCCACTGAGCCTGCGCTTTGGGAGATCGCTAGGACGCTTGCGCACGCTGGGCCCGGCGGGTAGTTTGAGTTTCCCTTCCAGAGCTGCGGCCTCCGATCCGTGGGTTCTGACAGAGACCTCAGTTATCTTCGCTGGCACCTCAGCAGCGAGTGGGCCCTTTGGTGCCTAAACGCGCGAGGTGGGAGTTTGGTGTTGGGGTCCTTGGCCTCCGAGGCAGCCGGATGAGTCACTTGACTAGTCGGGGCGTGGGGCCTGCAGTGCCCGGCCATCTAACTTCGTATTCTTCAAAATTTGAAGTCCATAAGGAGGAGGAGGAGAGGGGACTAAGTTCTTTGTCACTCCGCGGACAAGTTAGAAAGGCCGCTCCAAAGCTTTCGCTCCAGCCCAAGAATTCCTACCCCGTAGGAAAAATGTTTCCCTGGGCCTGTTTTGAAATTACAATGTTTTTTTAACATACAAGTATACTTTGCATTTTATAAAATACCAATGTTGTCTTATATATGAATAGGTACTTTTGTCTTTATAAGTCATTAAGGTATCATCTAGGACTGTTACCCGTATCTGGTTTCCCCCCACCCGACTCTCCCCTTATCCTTTCTCCTGTACAAACATGTTTATATTTTTTTCATTCAGAGGAGTGAAAGATGACTTCGGAACTGGAACAGTTATGCTGTCATGTTAATGAAAAGATCGGCAATATTAAAAAAACTCTGTCATTAAGAAAGCTTGGTAAGTAAAACAGATTCACTGACTTTAGGTAAAAATACATTTTGATTATTAATGCATTTTCAGCGGTATATTTGGTCAACTGAATGTATTTTAAAAAACTATGAAAACATATTGCTTTATGTATGTTTTGTATTTTATTTTCCCCTAACCTGTGCGTTTTTGTTATTCTTTTCCGTTAGCAACTCTGGGTAGTATATATGTATAAATGAGAGTCCAGAACTTGTATTCCAAATTTCCAAAGACAACTTTCAGCCATACCCCCACTCTCTGCACAGGCACGCTTGAGGCCATTCCCAAACACAAACCTAGTTCCCTGGCTTATATAGACTTTTTCAGGAGATACTTTCAGTGAGGAGGGATCTTGATCCCACTGGAGATACCCATTTCCAACTCTCTGTTTTGAGACCCTAAATTCTTGGATCTTGTCCTCTTGTCCTTAAAGTGAAATATATCCAGTTTCTGTGGCTGACAGCCTTCCCCTCAGCATCCCTGTGCCCCCCTTGAATGGAGCTGCTGCAGTCTGTGCTCACAAATGGTTCTTTATCTGTGGGTCCTCTTCATACTGAATCCAGTGGAGATTTAACTAATTCTCATGGAAGCTCAGCTAGGCATGTAGAAAGGTGCTTCCTTTATTTAGTATTTCTAGGTGTTTTATTACAGTGGAAGATTTTGCCAGAAACAAAAGCCTCAGGGACATTTTTTAGATGCCTCTAACCCTTCTCTTGCTTTGAAATGTGGTTTTCAGATTGTCTAAGGAAATAGGTCTTAGGGCTGAAGCAACAGTCCTTTTTTCTATCCTCTGTGTCTCTAAGTCTTGGCCCACACCAAACGCGCACACACACACACATAAACAAATATGCATACATATTATTATGCTTTGTTTTCTACTTTGCTTATCACAGGCCAGGAACCTACCTTGAAGACTATATTAAATAAAATAGGAGATGAGATCATTATAGTAAATGAACTTCTAAATAAATTTGAATTGGAAATTCAATATCAAGAACAAACCAACAATTCACTCAAGGTAATGCTTTTCTAATGAAATAAAAAGGGAACAAATAAAACTAAATCAGCAAGTAATTTATAAGATCTTTAAGTTTATAATGTTCTTAGCTTTGTAAATTACTAGCCATTTGTGTTTTGTGTTTTTTTTGTTCTTTTTTTTTTGTCTTTTGATGCTGGGGATTGAACTCAGGGCCTTGTGCTTGCTAGGCAGGCATGGTGCTGTTGAACCACAGCCATTGTGTTTTATGTCCCCAGTATAATAGAGTCTGGGACTCCAGAGCTATTTCTTCTTGCCAGTCAGCAGAGAAATTGTACTTTATGAAAAAAAGTTTTTTAAAATAATTCTTGGTAGGTTTAATGTAAACAGCTGCTATTCTGGGAGAGTGGTAGATAAAGAGCTTGGATGAGATGTGAATTCTCACTTTGGCTGTTTTTGACCCCTGTGTCATCCTGAGAAAACCATGTCATCTCTTGGGGTCTGAGGATTAATTGAGCAATAACACTGGACTGTTTGCTAGCTCTTTTCTCTTTTGCATTTCCATATTTTTTGTAAAATATAAGCATTCTTCAGTAAAGAAAAACTTACACCTCACATGTACATTTTACTCTAAATAAGACTTTAAATTAATTTCAACCAATACAAGTTTTGTGTACTTTCCAATGAGCAAATAATTCAGTCTGCACTATAATCATACTGTTAGAGCCATTGAAATGTTTAATAGTATTTAACAACACAGTCTGTGGTCCATTCATCTTTATAATCCTTGGGGTCTGTAAATATTTTCAGTTATATCAAGGGGCACACTTGTGTCTATCCTACTATTAGACAAAATGCAATTAGTGTCTGTGAATATCACTTAACTCTTCAAAAGGAAGATGTCATAAGTTCAGTGTTGGTCTTTCAGTTCTATCCAAGAGCAGGGTTTGATGTGGGCCTAGACAATAATCATGGGAGAATTGAAAGTCAGATGACAAGAATCCAAAAGCACAGAATATTTTTAATATTAAATTTTGCATAAGTTCATTGCCTCAAGTTCTAGTGGAAGTTAAAGGAAAAAAAAAAAAAAAACCCAAGTGTGACTAAGAAGAAATTTTTAGGAAAGCTGATTATAAAAATTCTAATATGGAAGTAATTCCAGGCAGCATCTCATGCTTTTCCTCTGTGGGCATTCTTGCTCTGGTGGTATCATAATGGTCACATGGGAAATGTGTGTTATGTAACAAGAGAAATTTACTGGAATGAAGAGCATCGATCTTTCATCTGTTTCTTAGTTGCTTCCTAAATCTGATAGAGAAAAATATATCCCCATTCAAAAGAGGCCAACCCCGCCCCCATCCTCTCTGGGGATTGGACCTGTTGCCTCATGCATGTTAGGAAAATGCTGTACCACTGAGATACATTGCCAGTCCCAATCTCTCTTTACTTTTTTGTTTGTTGGTTTTTTCAAATATTGCTGGATTCACAATCATGTTTGTGGTTCATAGCCTTTTTTGTCTTTATAATGTCTTGACATTCACAGGAAGAAAAGAGGCTTATTCATGAACATTTTTTAAAAATTTTAGGAACTCTGTGAATCTCTTGAAGAAGATTATAAAGATGTAGAACATCTGAAGGAAAACATTCCTTGTCATTTGCCTCAAATAACAGTAACCCAGAGCTTGTAAGTATATTTATAATTATTCTTACAGTCTGGATTTATAAACCTGTGAAAACAAACACCTCAAAGCCATTTTCTCCATTACGTACCTGCAGTTTTGTTGATGAGGTTTTTTTTAGTTTTTTGAGACAGGTTATTGCTTTGTAGTTAGGCTACAAAGGCTAGTCCTGAACTCCGCCTTGAAGCCAGCAGTTCTCCTGCCTCTGCCTCCCAAGTGCTGGGATTACAGGCGTGAGCCATTACACCCAGCATTGTGGTATGTGGTACGGATTGCTGGTGGGCATGAGTCACCACACCTGGCATTGTTGTATGTGGTTTCTGGAGACCAGAACTTGGAATCTTGGGCTGCAAGCCAGGCACCTGAACCACTGAGCTAAACCCCTGGCTCCCGATGACTGTCTTTTGTCACTTGCACCAGAAATAGTATGATACCATATCTTGTCCTATATCCCTGAGGGAAATGTCCCCCTTTCCTGGGAGCAAGGCTCTTAGGCTCTCTTCCACTTGTTCTTTCCGTTAGAGCAGTTTCTCAGCCTCAGCCTTATTACCTTTTGAGGTCAATTCTTTGCTGTGACCATGAAGAAAGTCTTCAGACATTGCCACATGTCCTTGATAGGCAACGTCTCCTTGAGAACCACTGCCTTGGGTTAGAATAAACTTAATGAACTAACCTTCTCAGAAGTAGGCAGAGAACACAATAAACCTGCTCTCCTTTTGTCTGTTACTTCTATCCTGATTCTCTCCATCTCTTCGCTGGTGGTGTATGTTTGTGCTTGCCTTTCTCTCAGAATCCCCACTGCCTGGCTTGTGGCTGTCATTACCACCACGCTTAGAACCTGGTTGCTTGCAGTTCACAAAGAAGTCAGGAGTCCCAATTCTGTTTTCCATATCTCACTTTGGCTGCCCTTTTTGTTTTGAGATTGTGTTGTGTACTGTGCTACCACTGTGCTTTCTTTCTCATCACCTCACATCCCTGAGGTGGCTGCCTCTGCCACTCTTCCCTGTTGAATTATCAGTGTCACCGGAAGCTGTTTCACTTTTGCTTACCCGACCCCACTGTCAGTGCTCTCAGATGTCCAGCTTCAGCCTTGACATGATACTTATTTCTGGTGATTTCATGGCTTTCAGGGAATTTGTTGAGGGAATTATTTTCTTCAAACTTTGCAAGTATAATGCTGAACTCACTGACTGTCTTGTTATCTACCCATCCAAATTGCGCCTCTCATCCTCCTGTCACCTGGGCAGGGACTTGGCATCTTCATCCTGTCACATCTTCTTAACCATTACCTCTCCATTCTGCCTTTCCATTGTTCTCATTTCCTGTCTCTGAGTAACATCTTCCACCATCTTTTGTCTTTATGATTTGAGGCATCCTATATTTTGTCTTTTTTTTTAAAGACAGGGTCTCGCTTTGTATGTAGTTCAGGCTGGCCCTGAGCTCACTATGGAGCCCAAGTGAGCCTGGAACTCAAAGTAATCCTCGTGCGTCTGCCTCCCAAGTACGGATTACAGCATGAGCCACCACACTTGGCATTGTGGTGTGTGGATCAAACTTGGGACCTTATGATTGTGAAGCAGATGCTGGAACCAGAGCTGAATCCCTGACCGTCTATATTTTGTCTTGTACTTTTTTTACTTCCTCCTGTCCAGTCTTCTACCACCAAAATTTTAGCTCTAAATAGTGCTTTGAATAGATAAAAGCATTTCAAAGCTAATTTTTTTTTTTTTTATATATAGTTTTGGACCTTGTGCTTATGAGGTAGATCAGGCTGGAACCACTTAGCTAAATCCCTGGCCTTCTAAATTAGTTTTTGAAATGTGTCATATATACAGGAAAGTGATTAAAATAGTATTTATACAAATTAAAGAATAATAAACATCTATGTAGGTACTAGTCAGGTTAAGAAAGGACATTAGTGATAGCTTAAAACATTTTTTCTGGTGCAGACCCTCCTTTTGTTACAGAGGTGATCACTCTCCTGGACTTTTATGATAATCTTGCCTTTACATAAAGAGAATATTGATTAAATTTGAAAAGTTGAAAGGCAAATATAAGCCTTAGACCATAGCAAGAGGGTCAAGTGTTGATGGTTGAAGGTTTCCAGGACCTCAACAGTGTTCCTAGGCATGATCAGGGTTCTTGGAATTTTTCTTCAAGAAGAGGAGACTGGTGAGCAAGGTCTTGAGTATTAGGAAAGAGGGGTCGTCAGAAGGTATGTGTCAGGGTAGACATTGGATATGCAGTGGAATAAGGATAGGAGAATCACTTTCTTCACAGTCTTACATTAGCATTTGTGTTAGGATGATGGCACCTTCTCATTTTACATTTTTGTCCTGACAGCTCATGATGGCCAGGTAGACCTGGCTGTGCTGTGTCTGGTTGTCTGCTGTCATCTCAGGTTCTCATTTGTCATGTTTCTGAGAATCTTTTGGTTCACCTTTGTGTTGGATCTGTTTCCTGTGTCCATTGTCTTTCTGAAAGCAGGCAAGCTGCTCTGGCAACAGAAGTCTCTTCCTTCCCTGGCACTTAACCTAGAACAGTGGTGGCATACCTACGGTACATATGCCAAAGTGGGCTCTTGGTGCATTGAAAGCTATGAAAGGTTTGCCAGCAGCGCTCTAGAAGCTGCAGCCTGTTTAGAGACTTCATTTACTAGTGGGAAGGGAGTTACATTAGACATCTCACTAAATGAAATTGGGCAGATTGAATCCATGGTGATCCAGGCTTATTGCTAGCAATTAAAATGAGTGTATAATAGGTAGTGACTGAGAGCAGCTGAGATAAATTAGAATAAGTGGAAGATAGTGAAGTTTCTACATTCAGATCTGTAGATCTGAAGATCTGTAGATCTGAAGATCAGAGTGATGCTATTCAGCTATTAAGATAGTTCAACTTGGTATATATTGACTTTGAAGAGCCAGTGGGACTCTTGATGAAGATGTCTACCATACGCCAGGTGTCGTGGTGCATCCCTGTAATCCTGGCTACCTGGGAGGCTCAGCCTGGGATATAGTAAATTCAAAGCTAGTCCATACAACTTAGTAAGATTCTTTCTTAAAATTAAAAACAAATCTAGGCATGGAGCTCAGTGGTGGAAAACACTTGCCTACTTACCCATCATGTATGAGGATCTAGATTCCATTTCATCAAACATATCCTACTTTTAGGTGTGTAAGTAAATACAGCTACATTATTGAAGATTGAGGGAAATTTTCAATATCTTTTCACTAATTTGGTCTTCACAGTGAAGGTGTAGGGATAGAAAAAACTATTGGCCCGAAAATTAAAACAGAATGAGTTATGTGTTTAATATTGATTATTTTCAGTTGAGAAAAAAAATGTAGTATGCTGCTTCATTCTGACAGTTACCTATACATACTCTGTAGGGTTAATGGATCGGATCGTGACTCTGAAGAGCCAGGCAAAGTTGAGGAACCTGAACCCACAAAGAAGCCTCCAAAAGAGCAAAAAATTATTAAGGAAATGCTATTTATATCTACTGATGAGTTCAATGGAGTTCCTTCGTAAGTATTTAAGATAAATCTTAATGTTGAAGTCTTTAACAGCATAATGATTGTTTAAATTATAAAGTTTGGTAATTGCAATAATTGCAATATGCTGCGTTCAAATATTGATCTTATCTACAATAGTTTTACCTTGTACTATTAAAAGGCAGGATAGCTTTCTCTTGGACATGCCTGAAAGTATGGTTTTTGTTTCATTGTAAAAGTTTTTTGTACTGTAGATAGATTAGCTTGTTGCTTATTACTCTTTGAGACCATTCTGTGATACAGACTTATATCTTAGAAGTAACTTCAGTTTTGTTGTACATTTAAGGAAACTGAATTTGATTTACAGCAATGAATTAGAATGAAAAGTGTATTGGTTTATGTTCTTGTACCACACACTTACAGAAGTCTGTGTTGTTTTCTAAGCACTGTGTCACGAGGAGGCAAGAATGAATAAGACGAGATACTTCCCCTCAGAGAGAGGTTTCCTTTGCTTTTTACAGATGATAATAGTGGGGAGATTTTATGGAAATCCATGTTCTTAAACTCATAAGTTTTGGACTTTTCTTCTAAATTTTACTTTATGTTAAATGTTTTGTTACTATTATTACAAATAATCTATGTTAGAAAATAGTTATTATCAGAGGCAGGCTTGGTGGTGAGTGTCTGTAATCCTGGCACTTGGGAGGCTGAGGAAGATTGCCACGAGTTTGAAGACTAGCCTGAGTTATAGAACAAGACCCTGTCTCAAAAAATAAATAAATAAATAAATAAAAGATTACTGTCAAAAAAATAAAACTCATCTGTAATTCTATCACACAGATGAGATAGGGCATCTATTTCAAGATTTTATTTAATTGTTATAAATAGTATAGTGAAATTTCTTTTAAATTAGCTTATTTTGTAATTCCTTATTTCTTTGGGACACAGTCATGTAGAGTTACCATTACAGTATCCTACAGGAGAGTTTATTTAACTAAATGTGTTCTGTGCTCGACTTCTTTTTCTTTCTCGTTGAGCTGAGGCAGCTACTGTTCTGTTCATTGCTTTTTCCAGAATGTTATATAGTTGGATTCATGTACCATGTAGCCTTTTCAGATAAGCTTCTTCTGTGCAACATGAATGTGAGACTCTTCATGTCTGTTCATGGCTTGCTAGCTCATTTCTTTTTAGCACTGAGCAACATCCCAGTGTCTGAATTGTCACAGTTTATTCATTCTTTCACCCTTGAGGAAAATCTTAGTTAATTCCATTTGGAGGCATTTATGAATAAATGCACTGTGAACATGAATATACGGGCTTTATGTGGGCGTAAGGTTTATTTTTATTTATTTATTTGAGACAGGGTCTCACTTTGTAGTTCAGGCTGGCCCTGAGCTCACTAGGTAGCCCAGGCCAGCCTTGAACTCACAGCAATCTTGCTGTTTCTGCTTCCTGAGTTGGTTTTTTTTTTTTTTTTTTTTTGAGACAGGGTCTCGCTTTGTAGTTCAGGCTGGCCCTGAGTTTAGCCTCAAACTTACATGACAGCAATCCTCCTACCCCTGCCTCCCAAGTGTTGGGATTATAGGCGTGAGCCACCACACCTGGCACTGTGGTATGTGGTACTGATTGCTGCTTGGGTGAGTCTCCACGCCCAGTATTGTTATGTGGTTACCGGATCAAACCTGGGCCCTTGTGCTTGCAAGACAGGTGCTGGAACCACTGAGCTAACTCCCTGGCCCTCTGCTTCCTGAGTTTTGGGATTACAGGCGTGAGCCACCACACCCAGCATTGTGGTATGTGGTATCGGGGATTGAACTCAGGACCTTGTTCTTGTGAGGCAGATGCCAGAAACACTGAGCCAAATCCCCCGCCTGGGCATGAAAAGTTTTCAACCCATTGGGTACATATTTTAGAGCATGATTACTCAATTGTTTGGCTTATGAAGTTGAACATTTCTTCAATGCTCGTTTGCCATGTGCTTACCTGCTTTCGGAGGTTTCTGTTTAGTTCTTTAGCTCATTTTTTAAATTGTTATTTTCTCATAGTTGAGTTTTAAAGACTTTTGTGTTCTAATAGTGTATGTTATATCTTTCGTAAATTGTAATGTCTCACAGTTCTTGAAATTTCTGTTCTGTTCTGTTCTGTTGGTGTTGTCCCTCCCTGAGTTTCAGTTTGGAAAGTTTTTATCAACATAGCTTGAAGTTCGCTGAATTTTTTCTTACCTGAAAGCCCAGTCTGCTGATGAGCCCATCAAAACTTGCTTCATTTCTTTTACACAGTTGACTTGTAGTATTTCCTTTTGATTTTGGAGTTTCCATCCTTGCTTTCTTTACAGATCCATTCTTGTATTGTAGTCTTCTTTAAAATGAAAGTCCTTAAGGTAGATGTGGTGCTGCTGCATGTCTATAATCTCAGCACTCGGGAGGCTCAGGTAGGAGGATAGCAACAAGTTCAAGACCATCGTGAGTTTGAGGTCTGCCTGGACTACAGTGTGAGTCTCTCTCAAAACTAAGAAATAAAAAAATTAAAGTCCTTAGCATATTAACCATAGGTATTTGAATTAGTGGTTGATACACTCAAAATCTGTCATTTTTTGAGTCTGCTTCTAATGCTTTGTTTCTTTGGGCTGTTTTTTCTTATATCTTGTAATTTTTTATTGTAAGCTTGACAAGGTTCAATCTCCAGCATCAAGAAAGAAAAAGAAAGCAATCAGAACAAAATATATGCAGCCATTAATGCAAACTGAAATAAAGAGGCTTTTAGTATGAAGTTCTGTGTTGCTGTGTCTAGGAGGGGGGCTATAGATGACAAGAGGATTGAATTTCTTGTTTCTGTTTCAGCTCCCCTGTTGTCTTTGGTTTTCCTAGAAACTCATTCTTGTGTATTAAATAGATTTTGTATTTTGTTCCTTGCTCAATTTGAATCTATTGCTAATATACTGGAAATGAGTTGGTGTGGTGATATTATAAATGAAACGAATTCCATCATTTAATAACCAAAACTCAGGGTTTTCATGGTCTTAATCCTGAGCTGTATTTTGGTGTATTTCTGAGCTGGGGAGCTGAAGTTGTCTGATTACTCTTGTGTAGGTCCCATGAGGCTTTGGTAAAGTGTCTTCCCTTGAGGACTCATCTTTGTTTTTGAGAACAGAGCTGCTGGAGTAGTAATTCACAGTGGTTACCTGGCCCTCTCAAAATGATATATTTTCCTTTCTGTTGCTAAAGCTAAAGAGAATTTTTCTCTGGATTTAACCATGAAAACCTGAGATTGGGGGATGTCTCAGAGGTAGAATTCATGGTAGTACAGGAGCTTGGTAAAGTGACTGCCTAGCCGTTTTTAAGTCTCAAGCTAGTCCAGAATGATCCTCAGCAGTTTATCAGCTACTGGGTAAATATTTGTGTAATTATTAGTTCCAGTGGCTTCTGCTCCTAGTATTACTAATTTTCTCCTCCTTCTGGGCTCTTGTCCTAAGGACAACAAAGAATGAAGTCCACAGACACAGTAGTGGAGGACGAACCAAGTGTAGAAAGAAAAGCTTTGCTAGCCTGAAAGGCTTTCAAGAGAGGACACTGAGGAGGCGCCCAGATTGAGGGGTTTATGTGAAGAATTTGGTGAGCTATTTTGGGAGGTATGTGAAAGTGAAGCAATATAGTTGCCATTCCCCTTGGCTTCTGGTCAGAACAGACTTCCCCTACATTCCAGCTTCCCTGGGATAAATTCAGGGAGCCTCTAACCCTTGTGTTCTGTCTTTCCCAGAGCTTATCTTGGTTTTCAGGTCTTTATCTTAACTGCTTATTTTTTCTCTAACTCCTGCTTTCACTAGGGAGCTGGAATTTTTTTGTATTTGCTTATTTCTCCAGTTTGAGGCAGTACTTCACTCTGTACTCTCAATTTTGTGATGGCTGTGTGAAGAATTATTGTCCTAATTTTCAGTTTGTTCTTGTAAAGGTTGGAATGATGGCTTCTTCACTCTGCATGGCAGAGCTGTACACACCAGTGTTTACTTCTGTTAATGATAAGTAAGAATACTGTTCCCATCTCACCTTTACCAGCATTACCTGCTGGTTTAAAAATTGTTACCACTTAGTCACTTGAAAGATACATAGCTGTTTTATAATTCTGAAACTCATGATTAAGATTTCTCTTTCATTTTTTTGTCAGTCATTTCCCCTTATTGTTGGCTTTTTTTTCATAAAATGATTTCACACATTGATGCTATTCAGATTTGTATATTGTGGTTGCAAAAAGGAAAACCAAAAGACTACAAAGAACAATGAAGATAAAGAGAGTCTTGGTCACCTACTGAAGCTACTGATGCCTTGATAGACTGTACCCAATCAGGTGTTGTCACTTCACTCAGCTCTTGAGGGAGGAAATACATAGGCCTGATCCTTTTGTTGTTATCTTGAGGTGTGTCTTCAGCCACAGTTGTAGTGTGTTTTTACATTTTTGTCTTGATTTAGGGCTTAGTCCTATCTGACTGTCTATTACATTTCTAACTTAGTTGTTTATAATAGTATTAATCCAGTGTAGGCAGTACAGATTAATGCACTAATGCAGTGTAGGCAAGTACAGATTAATGCACTAATGCAGTGTAGGCAAGTACAGATTAATGCACTAATGCAGTGTAGGCAAATACAGATTAATGCACTAATACAGTGTAGGCAAGTACAGATTAATGCACTAAAATATAATTAGAGAAGCTAGGCAATGTTATATATTGTCATCTCTATTTAATTTTCACTTGGTGAGATGTGTCTGGACTCCTCAGACATTGATATAATTGTTTTTATAAAGGATACTTTATAAAGTATACTTGGATACTGAACAAAGTTATAGTACTTATGTTTTTCAAAGGAAGTAATTTGTATAATGATTGTTTTAAAAAAACTATATATTTTTACAGGTACATGAAATCCCGCTTAACCTATTGTCAAATTAACGATGTCATTAAAGAAATCAATAAGGCAGTAGTTAGCAAATACAAGATTGTTCATCAACCAAAAAAGTCTATGAATTCTGTCACCAGAAATCTGTATCAAAGATTTATCAATGAAGAAACAAAGGATACAAAAGGTAAAATGATACTATATATTTGTGCATATGTCAACTGCTTGGAGTATTGGATCATAGAAACAAAACTCATTCTAGAAAATTCTAACGCAGGACAGTTAATCCTCAACCATGGATAGTTTTCCAACTGGGGAAATTTGTCACAGTGGAGACATTTTGGTGGATATAGTTGGGATAGGAGACAGAGTTGCTACCCCACAAATGCACAGGACAACCCTCAGAATGTCTTCAGTGCTAAAGCTGGGAAATGCTGCTTTAAAGTCTATTGTGAAACTGTACTCAATGTTTTGAGAAGAACCATGGTAATAACTGTTGATTGTTCTTATATAGCACTTATTTGTGCCAGTTGTTGTGTTAAGAGGCTTAGTTTTATAATGTTCTTATCTTCCCCTGCTGCCCGCTTTTTTGAGATAGGGTGTTGCTGTGTAGGCCAGGCTAGCTGTGGACTCGCTGTGTCACCCAGACTGCCTTGATTCCCTTGCCTCAGTCTCCTGAGTGCTAAGATTATAGGCAGGGGCCACTGTATCTAGCCTCTCTTATTTTATTTTGTAGACCAGACAAAGATTGCTTGACTTACGCATGTCACCCAGTTAAGTGGTAGAGCTGCTATGAGTTCCACTTGGTACTGCATAATGCCTCTGGACAAGTGAGTGCTTCTGGAGATGCCAACAGGTCATTAGTGAGCTAGTAAGCAGGGCTACCCTGCTAACATGCTACAATAATATCATGCAACTTCACTTGATAGAATAATTATTTTAGCAAGCATACACTTTCTCACTTTGTTTGGGTAAAGACAGTATGAGAGATTAATGCTATTCATAGTCACATTTTAGTACCTTAAAGACTCATTTTAAATGTTGGCTTTAAAAAAAGTAATATTAATATCTTTATTTTTAGGTCATTTTTTTATAGTGGAAGCTGACATAAAGGAGTTCACAACTTTGAAGGCTGACAAGAGGTTTCATGTGATCCTAAATATTTTGCGACATTGCCGGAGGCTGTCGGAGGTCCGAGGGGGAGGACTTACCCGTTATGTCATAACCTGAGGCCTTTGCTTGGAACCAACAGGCAGTCGTAGTCTTGTAATTATCTTACATAGAATCTCTTTGGCTTTTTATTTTCTATTCCTCTTTTTTACAGAAATAAAACCTTTTTAGATAATACATATTTTCAAAATTTACTGCCTTTTGGCAAATATTTATCCACCTGCCACATAAGGCACCATAATAGACATAAAAATGCTCCTGTCTAGTTTTGTGTTTGGTGGATAATGTTGTAGATCCCGATAAGATCGGTATAGATATGATATTAGAAGAAAAAGGCCACGAAGGTAAGATCAAGGAGACATAAGTCCTTTGGAATTAAAGATTATTAGTGCCTAAATTCTATCCAAGGTGTTTCAGTTTACAGGTGGACTTCTTTGAAGAGGCTCTGCAAGAGATTTATCCACCTGATAGTTATGTTTTCCCATGTACTTTTGGGGAGCAGCTTACCAGCTATCAGTTAAACCAGTCTGTAGATGTCAGCCTGTAATGAAAGTATGTTGAGAAGCTATGATACTGCAGTTTAATAAGAAGTATATATTAGACCTTCACCCCCAGTTTAAAGCTCCTAAAAACTTTGTAATATCCTAATTCATAGGGGTAATTCTTTTGTTATATTGAACTTTGACCCCACTTCCTGACATGATGCAGAGCTCTTAAATCTCTTCATATTACCTCTTGATAGGGATGTTTTTGTTTGGATAAGGTGATTCTCGCTGGGCTTCAACATAATTTCAGGCTGAGGTCTTGTCACAGAGACCAAGCCATGCTTAGAAACTGCTTAGAAACTTCTAATTGTCAGCACCCCCATCTCTGGGACAAGGCCTGAAATTGAGTTACTAATCAATTGTCTGATGTGATGAAGCCATAAAAATTCTAAACTGTGGAGGTCAGAGAGCTTCCAGACTTGGGCACATTGACGTGTCTGGAGGACAGTGTCCTTTACCATTGTGAGAACAGAAGGTCCCATGCTCAGGACCCTGCTGGGTCTCATCTATTTACATCCTCATTGGCTGCTCATTTGTACCCTTGATAATGCCCTTTATAATAAAATGCTAATCATAAGAAGAGTTTTTCTCTGCATTCTGTAAGTGATCTAGCAAATTATCAGACTCAAGATGGTGTGGGAACCCTGATTTGTAGCTAATTTGGACAGAAGTGTAGGCAACCTGAGAAACCACTAGTTGTGACTGGCATCTGAAGTGGGGACAGTCTTGTGGGGCAGAGCCCAAAATCTGTGGTATTAGAATTAAATTATAGGACACTTAGTTGGTATGTAGAGTTGGAGGATTAGTGAGTATAGGGAAAAAACCCACACACATTGGAGTCAGAATTATTATATGAATGTAATGTAGGAAAAACAGATTTTCCCTGGTAACCTGAAAATGATGACAGAATAATGTGTGAGTAGGTAGACAGCCATCATGAAAGACTGTAAGAACTGAACCGTATTCTGCACATGGGAGACTGCTCTGGTCGAGGCTGTGCCGTATGCTTGGTGAGTACTCTCCTGTCATCGAGAAGAAAACATTATCTCCAGCCCTGTGGTATACCATCCCCGTGATGACCATGTAGTGCATTATGGGCCCTGCATACTTACCTTTTTTTGTTTTAAATTTACATGCAGGCAAACCTTTATTTTTTATGCCCTGATTTAAATAGAAATAATGGCATTGTCTTTGTTTTTAAGCCTTGCTTGATTTTTTTCCTCTGAATCATTTTTCCCTATGAAAAATATTTTATCTCTCTAAAATATGAATGGTGTCATCAAGTTTGTTTCATTTTTGCTAACAGATAGTGAAGTGAACACTTAATCTCTATTTTAATCATTAGTGCACGGCCAATTTATTACATTAATTTGGGTGTATTGTTGATAAAATATTCCTCAAAGAATAATGAAAGCATTAATTTTAAAACAAGAACTAAGGTTTGTTGCTTGAATTTCATTTTCAAGCAAAATGACAGAGATGTTCTGTTTAATTCATTTCTAAGTAACATTTTAAATGTGATCTGGAGAGAAGTCAGGAGTCCTAGACTCTGCCTCAGTTCCATTCTTTGCCCTTTCTTTGTTCTTCATCTGCTTATGGGAACATAGCCCAGCAGGATGGCTCCAGCTGGACCCTGCAGAGCCCAAGGCCTGGTTTTCCCTGTTGTCACTGGCCCTGAGGCCCTAGGCAGGAGAACTGGCAGGGGCACTGGGAATCGCCTATAGGCTGTTGTGTATGATGGGCACAAAGAAAGTACTCAAAAGTAAGTGGCAGTTCTGGCTGCTTGCTGCACAACAGCCCAGTGAAATTGACACACAAGGTGTAGAGATGAGGATGGTAACTTATTCAAAGAACTGGTTGGTTCCAAGTCTATCCTGCCAGAAATCCAATGTAGAAGCATCATGTTGGTGAGCGATCTGTGTTCACAGACTGGAAGGTACCTTCTCATAGTGGCTGTAGTCACTTGCAGATGGTGGGTAAAACTCAATGCACACTTGATCTTGATGGCTTGGTTGCATGGTGTTTTTCTTTTCTGCGACTCTTATGAAAGTGGTTCTTTCTATTTACTGAAACACAGGATGCTACATCAGAATGACCTAGGTGACTCGTCTGTGTTGCCCTTGGCTGAAGAATTTTGTGGCCTTGTTCTTGTGACACTTGAAATCTTTTCTCATGATAAAATCTTCACTTATAGGTTCATATTTTCTTGGAAACTGGGTTGTTTAAACCTAAAACTTTTTTTCCCCAGGAAACATGGGCTAGTTAAAAATAATTGTGAGATCACCACCTTGGTCCCACCTTACCCTCCTAGAAATGTTCTGTCCCCTTGTACCTCGTGGAACACTCTGTCCCCTTGCCCGTCTCCTTGGCAGACTATTGTCCTCACACTCTCAGTATGTTCTTTCAACCTCTCCTAGGTATGCTCTGTCACTCCTTTCCTTTTCAATGTACATTCTGTCTCCCATACCTTTCCTGAATATATTCTGTCCCTTGTGTTTCTCCTGGGCACATTCCCTCAGAGGTACATTCTGTCCCTTTCACAGTTCCAGAGTGTCTAGCTGTCCTCTCAGATGGTTTTAGCTTCATCTGTGTCTCAGTCCCTGCGCTGCTTTCTCATGTTTCCCAGCGTTGGGCTATAGATACACCCTCTGCATTGCTGTTTCCAGACCAACCCGGCTGAAACCTCAGTGGTTCTGGCCCCTTCTACTCAGAACGAAGTACCTGACAACAGGGTGTGGAGTTTGTGTCCTTTGAAGCTGCCTGAAGGAGCTAGGTGACTGCTCAACTGAGAGTTTGCCTGTGCAATGTGCACTTCCCGGTGAGAAACAGGAGAGGGAGCTGGCAGATAAAGTCCTTGCTCTTCTTTCCTGAGGTACTGTTCTAGAGTGTTTTCCAATCTGTCTTTTCAGGGACATCCTGTGTAGCTGAATAATTGGCTGTGCCTTGTCCATGATTCGCATAATAGTGTTTACCTCAGGATACTATCACTCTGTATTTGCTTCCCAGTCTTGTTTTTCTCTTCCCCTTACTCTTGCTGCTCCAGGTATGTAACTCCCCCAAAAAGCCTTTCCTCTGGGGAGCTTACATTCTGAGAACATTTGTAAATCTTTAGCTCATCATTTCCAAACTACATGTCTTAAACAGGAGTGTCTCTCAGGATAATTGATGTCTTTATGTTTGCACCACCTTTCACATCCTTTGTTATGCCTATTTATATTACAGGTCTCCAACAGAGCCAGGTTGTTAGTCACTTCCATTACTTATTTAATTATTGTTGAGGAATACACATTAATATTCCTTGCAGACTAATGGTCCATGAAATACATTTTGGCAATCTTGATATAAAATAATCTGTTTTAAAACCATGTTAATTTTTTTTTTTTTAAGACAGGGTCTTGCTTTGTAGTTCAGGCTGGTCCTAAGCTTACTATGTAGACCAGGGGAGCCTCAGACTCACAGCAATCCTCCTGCCTCTGCCTCTTGAGTGCTGAGATTACAAGTGTGAACTACCATGCCCAGCATTGTGGTATGTGGTACTGATTAGGGTGGATGTGAGTCTCCACTCCTGGCATTGTTGTGTGTAGTTTCCTGGGATTGAACCTGGCCTTTTATGCTTGCGAGGCAGGCGCTGGAACCACTGAGCCAAATCCTTGGCCCAAAACCATGTTCATTTTTATAAATGAAATATACTACCACAATCTGTAGTTAGTAAATATATGTATGTGGAAAGATACTTGGAGGGGCCTTGTAGATTTTGGAGTGAGACGGCTGATTGGAGTTCAGATCTTGGACCTACACCTGGTAGGCAGCATATATTCATTAGCTGACCTGGGGTTCACTGGCTGAAATAAAGAGCAAGGTAATTAGAATTTCTTTCCTTTATTGCATTAAACTGTAAATGTGGGAGATTTTAGCTACAAAAGCTTTCTTAGTATAGTGACTATGAGCTGTGTCTCGTCTGTGTACTGAAAGTGGCAGCTCCAGACCTGACAGTGTAGTTTAGTCACACTCGTCTAGCATGCAGGAAGACCTGGGTTCACTTCTTCTGCACTGCAGAAAAAGGAAACAATCTAATCCTTAACTGAGACTGGTAAATCAAATTGTGTCTTAGGAATGTTCTTTTCAGGAACATAGTGTGCCAAAAAGAACACTTAAGAGCCAGTTGTAGTGGCACAGGCCCATAATCCCAGCACTCAGGAGGCTGAGGCAGGATGATCAGTGTGAGTTTGAGGCAAGCCTGAGCTACACAGGCAAGCCTAGTCTCAACTCAAAAACAAATAATTAAGTAAATAAGAACATTTGCATCCAAGAAACTTGAGGTCTAGTCATAGTTCTGCCACTTGCTCCATATAATCCAAACTTGACCCTTTCTCAATTTCTTCATCATCTTGGTACTAAGCACTATCACTTCTCCTGTGGGATTGGTACAATAATTTTGTAAGTGGTCTCTGATTTTGCCATTGCCCTTCTACCATGTATCTGTATGAATCAAAGTGAGATTAGGTCAGTCTGTTACTCAAAAGCCTTCAGCATCTTCTTGTCTCACAGAATAAAAGCTGAGCCCATAGGAAAGCATCATTTGATCCCTTGGGCCTTCTGAGACCACCCTTTATTAAGTCACATCTCCCTTCTGTAGTAATTCTTTTCCTTCTCTGCTTTATTTTTCTTTATAGTCCTTACAGCTATTGGAAGGTGTAGATATTTCATTTATTTATTTGTCTTTCTCCCTTGATTTGAATATAAACAAGGGTAGGAGAGGGGCAGAACTTTTGTTCACTGCTAGGTCCCCAGCCTCTCTACTGCTCCTTTACAGTAGAGGGCGCTGAACATATTTTCTGAATGTACACTAACTGCAACAGTGGCTATGGGCAAGTAAATAACTACCTGTCTTTGCCTATTTCTTTTGTGAATTGGTTGTACAGAATTTCTGTAAGGACCCTCTAGTTTTAATAGCCTGTGATTCCAATATCCCTAGTTTTTGCTAGGAAATACATTAATGTTGAAATTAAACAATACTCTGTCTGTCTAGATCATAAAGGTATCAAATATCTTGTATGGAAATCTCAACCTTTAAGGAAAGAATCTATTAAGTTATTAAGCTTTAAGAAATGCTGAAATTTGGGCCTGGGATTTAGCTCACTGGTTCCGGCACCTGCCTTGCAGGTACAAGGTTTCAATTCAATCCCCAGTGATCACATACAATGATAGGTGTAATGATTCATGCCCAGCATCAGTACCACATACTACAGTACTGGGAGTGATGACTCATGCCTGTAATCCCAGCACTTGGGAGGCAGAGGCAGGAGGATTGCTGTGAGTTCGAGGCTCACCTGATCTACATAGTGAGTTCAGAGCCAGGCTGAGCTACAAAGCGAGACCCTGTTTCCAAAAAAAAAAAAAAAAAACCAGTGCTGAAATCTGGCATCTTTTTTTTTTTTTTTATCTTTATTGGTACATTAAATATACACATCATGATTGCACTCCATAATGGGGATTTGTACCAGTATAAGACACAACTTAATTCTCATTTTTTCCCATAGCCCTACCCACCCTACCACCCCCCAATATACATAAAATTTGTTTCCTTACTTTTTTGTTACAATCTCAACATTTTCCCCCTTCTTCCTATTTAACATTGAGCATTTTCTATTTCATAATATATAACATACAGTTATATAGGACTCATATATAGTCCTATATAGTTATATAGGACTCATTTACATCTTTATTTTCTCATACCAGAGTAAAATCTGGCATCTTAAGTAATAGTAGGACTGCCAATCTTGAACAGCTAATGCAGTTTGTATAGGACTCAATTAGTTGGTTAAAAGATGCACCAGACCTAATAGAAAAGGGATGGCTGAATACTTTCTGGAAGAGCATTTTTTATCTTGGTGTCTTGGGGATTAGTAAACAAGTGAGGTCATGAAGTAAAATTTGCCTGTATAAAAAAAAATCTAAAATTCTAAGTTACTAGTTATATAATTAGAAGTGAAAACTTTCCATTGATCAAAAACTTCCTAAGGTTTTTTCAGTCAGTATTACTAGTTTTAAAATTTATTTTGCTTATTACAGATCATTACAGGATTCTCTAATTTAAAACATACCTATTAAATAAAATTGCTACAATACATTAAATAGAACTCTTTCATAGCGTGTAGTTTAATGTATAATATTGTGATTACCTTTATGAAATGTCCCATCTCCCAATAACCATTGCCATTGTTTCATAACTATTATTCACTAATACAAGTGGCAAAAAAGGAAGAATTATTCAAGATACTGAATTTTACTGATACATTTCAAAGAATGTTACTCAGACTGAAGCCAAAACTTTCCTGCTCTCTCTTTCTTACTTTCTGTATAATATATTTATTTATGAATGTAGATATATGAAGATGTGTATATAAATACATATAAGTAATAAGAAAATAGACAATAACAATTAAGTTTTGTTAAAGTTATGTTGACTTAGCCTCTAAGGAACACACAAAAAATATTGAGCTTGGTATCATTACCTCAAATTCTTAACTGTAAGTAGTCTTTTGCTTCACTGCGTTAAAAAGTGGTAAATTTTACAGCTAGCAGATGACATCTTGTTTACTTTTTAAAATTGAGATAAAACTTAAACTGCACAGATTTTAAGGAAATAGCTCAATAAATATAGACCAGTGTATATTTTCTGTAACCTATACAGGTATCATTTTGATTTTTTCTTAACTTTTTAATTTTCAGAATAATTTTAGGTTCATCTAAATTTGTGAGATATAGTATAGAATTATCCTTGTACCCTTTACATGGTTACCTCTTATGGTAATGTCCTACAAAACTATAATAGAGTATCACTTCAGGATATTGATATTAATATGTTCAAGATGTAGAACATTTTGAGACTTACAAGGCCACTCCTGTTTGTCTTTTATAGCCACGCCCACTTCCCCATCCCTCCTTGAAATAACTTGTTTTCTGTTTCTATCATTTTGTCATTGCAAGAATGATAAGTAAATGGAATAATAGTATAAAGTCTTTGGGACTGATTCTACTGTAGCATAATTTCTATAGGTTCACCTGAGTTGTGCCTATCAGCAGTTTGTCTTTTATTATTGAGTAATATTTTAGAGTATAATTGTATTAGTCAACTTTTCATCACAAATACACAATATATACAACTTAAAGGAGGAAAGATTTATCCTAGCTCATTGTTTCAGAGATTTCTGTCCTTTTTACTTGGGCTCTATTGGTTTTATTTGTTATTTTATTATTTTCCTGGAACTGAGTATTGAACTTAAGACTTCGTGCTTACAAGGCAAGTGCAGTGCCACTGAGATAAATTGCTTGTTCCCCATTGTCTTAAGCCGCGCAGCATGGTATATGGGCACAGAAGAAGAAAATTACCTTGTGGCAGCTAAGAAGTAGAACAGGAAGAAAATATGAGAAAAGTTACATCCTTCAAAGTCATTCCAATAGTGACCTTTCTCTAACTAGGCTTTCTTATGCCCATTCAGCTATGAACTCACAAACCATTGATTTAGTTAGTATCCTCAAATCCAGTTTCCTCTGGGCATCTCTTAACCCAGTCAAGATGAAAAGAATAACCATCATAAATTGGTTGCTTCCAGTTTGTAGCTATCATAAATTAAGCTATAAGTAAACCTTTAAGGACAGGTTTTTGTGTGAACATAAGTCTTTATTCATCTGGTCATATGATTCTCAGCAGTGTTATGGTTGGGTCCTGTGACACTTGCATGTTTTTTGTTATTGTTTTTGAGACAGGGTCTCGTGTAGTTCAGGCTGCCCTTGAGTTTATAATCCTTCTAACTCAGCCTCCCAAGTACTGGAAGTATAAGCATGTGCTACCACACCTGGCTTGTATGTTTGGTTATTTTTTAAATTACCAAATTGTTTTATAGACTGGTACTATTTTAAATTCCAGTGTGAGTATTGCCTTTGATGTATCCCTCAAATTTTGATATTGTGTTTTTATTTTCCTTCTTTCAAAATATTTAAACATTTCTCTTGACTTTGTTTTTATTTGTGTATTATTTAATTTCCAAACATTTTGGGATTTTTCCAGCTATCTTTTATTATTGAATTTTAGTTTTATTTCATATTGATCTGAGAGCATATGTTGTCTGACTCGTGTTTTCTGTTATGATGATTTATGACCACAGATATGATTTCTTGGTGAATAATCTGTGTGAAGGGCAGAAAAATTTGTATTCTGTTATTATTGGATAAAGTATTCTATAAATGTCAGTTAAATTCAGTTGATTGATGGTGTTGTTTAGCTCAACCCTAGCCATACTAATTTTTCTGCCTGTTGTATCTGTCAGTTACTCATAGAAGAATATTGAAATCTCTAACTGTAGTACTGCATATGTCCACTTTTCCTGCAGCTTCATTAATTTTTGTCTCATATTTTGATACTTTGTTATTTGGTATATATACATTAAGAACTGTTGTGTATTCTTGGAGAATGACCTCTTCCCTTTCATGCCCTGATAATTTTCCTTGTTTTGGAATTGCTTTGTCTAAAGTTTATATAACTACTTCAGCTGTCTTCTTTTAGAATTATTTTTATTGTGAAATACCAGTAATATTGACAGATTTTAAAAGCAATTTACACTTCTAAAATACAAAGTATTTAATACATGTTTTCTAACCTGTTTGCTTTTCAAAAAAAGTATTTTTGTAAATCAAATTTAGTAGCCTCACTGAAAATATTTTCTAGCTTTATTGTTTAAGAAACTACAGGGCCGGGGATTTAGCTCAGTGGTTCTAGCGCATGTCTTGCAAGTGCAAAGGTTTGGGTTTGATCCCCTGGTAACAACATACAATACTGAGCATGGAGACTGACGCCTAGCAGCAACCAGTACCACATACCACAGTGCTGGGCGTGGTGGCTCATGCCTGTAATCCCAGCACTCGGGAGGCAGAGGCAGGAGGATTGCTGTGATGTGAGTTTGAGGCTGAGCTCAGGGCCAGCCTGAACTGCAAAGTGAGACCCTATCTCAAAAAAAAAAAAAAAAAAGGAAATTACACATTACACTGGAAAGGTGGAAGCAGAAAGATCCCTGCCAGTTCGAGGCTATCTTGGGCTACACAGTGAGTTCAAAGCCAGCCTGAGCATATAGTGAAATTCTTCCTCAAAATAATAAAACAAAATAAAAGAACCATAAGGTGGCAGAAACAACAGGACAGATAAACCTGCAGTGGAACAGAAGTTTACAGCAACATTTTCTGTAACTTTGATGCTAGAAACAAAAGTACTGCACAAGACAGCTAGCTTTCAGCTTTATTTTGGTGAATGTTGGCATAATATATATCTTTCTACATTCGCTATCTTTTAATCTACCTGTCAATATTTATGTGGGTTTCTTTCTTTCCTTCTGTCTTTTCTTTTTTCCTTTCTTTCTTTCTTTCTTTCTTTCTTTCTTTCTTTCTTTCTTTCTTTCTTTCTTTCTTTCTTTCTTTCTTCCTCTTTCTCTCTCTCTCTCTTTCACTCTTTCTCTCTTTCTTCCTTCTTTCTGGCATTGTGGTATGTAGTACTGACTGCAGTTAGCGGGAATCGAATCTGAGTGCTTGTGCTTACAAACAGGTGCTGGAACCACTTCGCTAAATCCCTGGCCCACCATAATAATGTTTTTTAAAGGTTACACATTCATTGTATTTTTTGTTCTTATAGCATCTCATTCCACACCCTCCACCTGAAGAATTTCTTTTAAATATCTTGCAAAGCAGGTCTATTGGCAGCAGATTTCTTCAGTTTTGTTTATGTTAAAAAGTATATACTATATTTTTTCACTCTTAAAGGGAAATTGTTCAGAGTTTTAATTATTATCATTGTTGTTTTCTTTTCTTTCAGTGCTTTCAATGTTTTATTACACCCTTTTTGCGTGGTTTCTGATGATAAATATGATGTAATTCTTGTTTTTGTCCCATGATAGGTGGGGCATTTCATCCCCAACTCCAACTTCAAGATTTTCTCTTTTTCATTGATTCTTTGCAATTTGAATATAATATACTTAGGTATAAGGTGTTTTTTGGTACTTATCATCTTGGATGTATTGTTTAGTATTGGTCATTAATTTTGGAAATTTCTTAAACACTGTGATTTCCAAAAATCTTTTTTTTTTCTCCTTCTGATTGCACATTACATGTATGTTTTCCATGTACCCACTCATAATCCTGGCACATAAGTCTTTCTGGTGCTTTAATGAAAAACTAAAAATATTTATTAAGTTCCTCTAGTGGAGCAGGATTCAGTATTGCATCTTTGCCTCTGGTTGGTGGGTAGCAGTTGCTATCTTTGCTCAACTCTTCATCCTTTAGGTGTTGTTTCCACTGTGCTCCTTGGAGACTCGTTCCCATGTGCACAGCAGTGATCTGAACAGAATGCTTAAGTAGACTGGGGGCTTCCTACGTAGCTCCATTTTTTCAAGGATTTTGGCTGTTCCCAGCCATTCTGATACTTCAAATTGGAAATGCTGGAGCTTGTGACTTGTATTTTAGTTGTCTGGTATACAAATTGCAGAATGCCCGCAGGGAAAATCTGTCTGAATGTGTATCTTGCCACATGTTAATTTCCTTATTTCAATGAACATGTCCCTTCCAGTTCTGCCTGCTTTTCCTTATTTTACAGTCTTTCAAATAGTTGGTTTAAAAAATAAAAGTATTTTGCTTGTTTTTTGGGTTTGCAGAGTTTATGATTCTTACCTATAGTAGAGTTAGTCCATTTTAAAGCTACTCCATCTGAAACCTGAGTTTAAGAAGTTGCTTCTGACGGCAGCAAGATATGCTTTGGAATATAGGCATTACCCCTTATCCTCCAGGTAAAATTAAAAAATTATGGAGAATGGATTCCTTCCATGTGTTTTGTAGTGTGAATATTTTCCTACTGAGAGTGAAGGAGAGCCATAATTTTCTGCTTTGAATATTTTTATTTTGTATTTCAGATTTTCTTCCCAGAGGACTCATAGAAATGTCTACTTAATTCTTGCTTTTTTCCACAGCTTGAAAGAGTATTGAGAAATTGTGTTTCTATATATATTTTCAATTTCAGTGCTAATATTTGAAGGAAGTACCTCTGTCAGTGGTTGCTTCTCTGGCCCTTTGTGCTATCAGAAGCAGCTTTTGGTTTTAGTAAGCTAGGAATAGATGACTCGCTAGTGGTAATCCTTTCCAAGTCACAGACCATGAGAAGTGGCACTATCATTGTTTCCCTGAATTGGAACACCCAAGCCTCCTCATTCCATGTGGGCAGGACATGGAGGTGGGTGGTTCTCTTCTATTCTGAGGCCTTCTTGGGGGTGGGGTTGAAATCAGAGATGTGTAGTCACAGACACCTGTGCCATTTATGAGTGTGAGCTGACTTCAGTTCTGGGAGAGAAGTGAGAAAGGGTATTTGCTCTTTTCTTCCTCTTTGGCCTGGTCGAGTCTGAGAGAGTCCTAATACTGGTCAAGATTTAGAGCAGCCTGGACTTATAAATGGCCTTTTTTGCCTGCAAGTGTCTTTCCAGATCAGCCAGCAGCTGTGTTCTCCACCTGCAGGCTGAGAATTCATGTGTCAGATTTGATTTGTTTTTATGTGAAACGCTAGCAAGAGGCACAATGAGAAAAACAGTTTTGTTTTTAAAATATTTGTTTGCAGCATTTAAAAACGGCTCCAAGAACCTTGGTGGGGTGTTTTATAATGTCTAAATTTGAGTTAAATCTCCTGTCATGTTGGTAGTTATCTCCTAGGTGGCAGTAGTTTCAGATGTTCAGATAACAACTTCAGGTAGAAGGAAACTTGGGGCTTATTTATTTCTAAGGATGGAAAGTGACCACCTCAGTCTTCTTACCAACTGTTTTCTCTCCCTGAGTAGACCTTCTAATTTAACCATTTCTGAAACATCTTTTCTCTCTATCTCTTGGCTCAGCCTGTGTCTGTTGCTGAGCCCAACCTCTCCTCAGCCTCTCCTGGCTGCAGCTAGCCTCCTGATAGGCTCCCCCTTGTTTCTCTCAGCTGCTATGAAGAGCCAGAAAAAGCTTTCTTACAGTCATTTCCATCTCTTTTTCCCCACTCTGATAGAAAAGTAGATCTGTTTATCCATTTGATAAACATTTAGTGAGTATCTAGTCAACTCTTAATCAGTATGTTAGGGGTTGACATCTAGGAAAAATAGTTTTTACTTTCATAAATGTTATATTCTGGGAGAACTTACACCTAGGCTAGTGAAAAAACAGTAGCATGATGCATGCTTTGATGTGGACATGCAGGATATTATAGAGATACCTGGAAGCTGCTGAAATAAATGCAGAGGGATCAAGGCAGGCTTCATGGGAGAAGCAAAAGGTTGAAGGTAGTTAGGAGGGAAGGGCGCCAAGCAGAAGAACAGTCTGTGCCACTCGCATGGATGGTATATGCTCCAAAGAGGATCCACCTGTGTCCTACACTCAAGTTTTCTCCTCTGCTTAAGAGAACAATCAGAGCACAAGGTGAGGGGTAAAGTCATCCCAATGCTAAATAGGAAGCTTGACTAATTTTTAGAAAAGATAATCATAAGTTGTCTTTTAACTAAGGGTCTGGTTAACTAGTATGACTCAAAGAAATGCATTCCCAAAAGGAGTGGATGTACCAGATGTACACAGACATTAATAAGGAAAAGAAGAGAAGCTATTTAAAAATGTGCTACCTCCGTAAAGATAATCACCATCAAGAATCTGAATACATCTTCCAGTCTTTTTTCTTTCCAAGTATGTGTTTTTAAATTTATAAAAGAGCCTTATGCAGTATAACTAAGCTACCTTTTTTAACTTAATACACCAAAAAGTTCTTCCCATATCATTAAATACTACCCTATAACATCATTTAAATGATGGTATACTTTTTCAAATGATGTATTTAATAAGTTTCCTCTGTTGTTCAATATTTCTAGATTTTTATAAACTATGTATATCACAAAAAAGTCTGTTCACCGTGTTGCTGAATCTTTCTAGCTTTGGAAATTCTATAATACATTTGTTTGCTCTTGTTAAGTTGAATTTGAAACTCACTTATACATTTGTTAGGTGATAAGATAAAAGAAATTTTCTAAGTTGTTTGAAACAAAGTTGGTTGTGACAACAAGAAGAAGCATTATGAGTTTCTTTTTTATGAAACTAGGTAAGATTTTAGCTTTAAATTTCCATGATAACTTTATTATTTCTTGATATTTATTTATCAAAGTTACATAGAATTTGAAAAAATATACAGAATACCATGGATGTTGATTAAACAACAGGGTAATTAAAAGAAAATTGCTTTCATCATTTTGATCAAATTTGGTAGAAAAATATGTCATAAAATTTAAGAGGAGCTGATTCCCTCCCTGTTTAGGTTTTTTAAGGCATTTTAACCTGTTAGCAATAATTAGAATGACACACTGTTAGTGATAATTAGAATCAACATGAATGAGACAGTTTGTGGTCTCCTGATACTAATTTTAGTTCAGAGAGCATCACAAATAATCCATTTAAATTTATTGTATCTGAATGGACTTGTTGGATTAGAATGCTTAAACTGCCTAGAAACATATGTTGTCCTCAGTGATTTTTAATATTATGACAGGTATTTAAAAATTAAAATAACCTGCCAAGACTATTTAATATGAGTATTTAATTTTTTTTCTATTGCCTTCTGCTATGACTTGTATATGGTTTGTATTCCTAAAGGTTCATATTCTAGAAGCTTAGTCTCTGATTAACAGTATTGAGAGGTGCTGGTG
This sequence comes from Petromus typicus, assembly GCA_004026965.1. NCBI lineage: Eukaryota > Metazoa > Chordata > Mammalia > Rodentia > Petromuridae > Petromus > Petromus typicus. Next base: position 189,747 of record PVIR01000172.1, read on the forward strand.
CCTGGTGGTGCCAGGTCCCTTTAAGAGGTGTGGCCTAGTGGAGGGTCATCTGGTCCTAGGGGCTCTGCCCTCAAAAGGGATTAGAGGAATACTTGAAAACTCAGGTTGGGTTTCAACAGGGAATGTTATAAAGTGAATCCAGTGCATGTGTCTCCTAACCTCTGTATGTAATAGGTTCCTCCCTGCTGTATGATTCAGCCAGGGATCCCTTTTCAGAATTCAGTGCCCTGCTGTCTGGACCTTCCAGCCACCAGAAGCATGAGGCAAATAAACCTCTTTACTTCATACCAGCCCCAGGTCATGTGTAATAGCAACACAACATGGACAGAGACTCAAGTTCAAATCACCATAGTTTGGTTTTTCCTTTCAATGTTTATGTTTCTTTTTCCTGAAAATGTTAAAATTATTATTGCTTTCTTTTTACATTACTATCAGTGTTAATATAAGTTTATGGCCCCTGGAAAATTCTCATTTGGTTCACAAAATTTTGAAGATCCTTTAAATTTTTCATAAAAACTATACACTATTGATGTTTATCTGATTTTTAAGTTTTTAATCTCTAATATCTCAAGAGCTGATATGATTTATGACACTTTGCATTATTAGATGTTAACTCAAAGATAATCCCTTGCAACTACAGATTCTTAATCATCTGGTACATCCTTTAAGAAGCTGTGTTCTACAAACATACATAATCTCAAGGGAAGAGCTAAGACTTTTTATTTTAGATAGGGTCGTACTTTATAGTTTAGACTGGCCCTATGCTCACTTTGTAGCCCAGGTGAGCTTTGACCTCACAGCAATCCTCCTGACTGCCTCTCAAGAGCTAGGATTAAAGGTGTGAGCTACCACGTTCGGCATTGTGGTGTGTAGTACTGATTGCTGCTGGGTATGAGTCACCATGCCTGGCATTGTTGTATGTGGTTACCAAGGATGAATCTCAGGACCTTGTATTTGCAAGGCAGGCGCTAGAACCACTGAGCTAAGTCCTAGTCCAGTAGTTAGGCTTTTTAATTCCACCTGCACCCATAATTTTTCTTGCTGGATTAATGGTACTCTTGGGCACATAGCCAGCTTAGAAAGAAAGAAAAAAAAAAAAAAGATTCTCTAGGGGTCCACTGCTTACTTCCCTGAGCTCTTGTCCTGGATTCTTCACTCTGTTTCTTGCTTCCAGACATACTGAACCTCACCTGTGTGTTCACAATTCAGTTTGGAGGCAGCTTCTGTCTCTGAAAGTTTGGACAGTTATGATCCAAGAGGATACCTTTCTGGTACTTGTCTCACTGTTGCCTCTGTCCTAGAATGCCAGGGCCCGGGGAACAGGTGGTAAGGATCTATCCTTACTTTATCCTCTAGGGAAGATAAAGTGCAATTAGGACCATGTGTGAGCTTAGTCTGTGAGTTCCCATTGGCCTGTCAATTCTCCCAAAACACAGATTCACAGACAGAATTACGAAGAATTTCAAAATGGTGACCAGAGAGCACTAAATTTTAGGAGAGACGCCCTTGGAGGGAAGGGGAATGGGGCTTGTGGTTTCACACTGGTCACATATCTGTGAAGCTGGCCTTGAAGATATGGATTTACTTAATTCTCCCAACAACTGCCTTGTGAAAGTCTGGGGAGCACATTGAATGTAAGCAGCCATACAGCCCATATCTAGTGAACAGCATAGGTGGGATCTAAACTGTAGTATATCCTAGTATTTTCTGTTCCCCTCTTTCTGCCAGCCCATTTTTGCATATGTTGTGTCCTTGGATGCCAGAACTCATGGCTCTAGGAGGTTGGAAGGGTAGAGAAGGGAGCCCTTTATTTGTGTTTTGATTCTACAAGTAACCAAGCACGTGGTGAATCTGTTACTCTTGTCTTATTTTTTACATTTACTGTCCATAAAAGTGACCTGTTACATAGCATTGTTTTCATCACCAGAAGTCTCTAGGGAGCAGGGATGTGACTCAGTCGGGCTGTGCCTGTCTGGCAAGCACAAGATCCTAAGTTTAATCCCCAGTATCAAAAAAGTCTCTATATATGTGAACAGGAATGTATAAGTATTTGCATAATTATTAACTTATGAACATATTTTTTAAAAAAATTCACTGCAGTTTTAACAATTGGAGTTGTATGAGGAACAGCTGGTAAAGACTTTTTCCCACATTGTAGGTTTCCTTTTTGCTCTGTTGGTGGTTTCCTTTGCTGTGCAGAAGCTTTTTTAAGAATGAGATCCCATTTGTTGATTTCCTCAACCAATTCCTGTACTATAGAAGTTTTGTTCATGAAGTCTTTCCCTAAGCCAATGTCTTCAAGAGTTTTACCTAACCTGTTTTGCAACAGGTTTAGAGTGTCTGTTTTAATATTTAGATCTCTTATCCACTTTGATTTTAGCTTGGTACATGATGAAAGAGTTAGATCTAGTTTTAGTCTTTGGCAAGTTAAAGCCCAGTTTTTCCAGCACCATTTGTTAAAGAGGCTATCTTTCCTCCATTGAGGATTTTTGGCTCCTTTGTCAAAGATGAGGTGGCTCAGTATATCTAGAGTAGTTTCTGGATCTTCTAGTCTACTCCATTGATTCTCAGGTCTGTCACTTTGCCAGTACTATGCAGTTTTTATCACGGTGGCTTTATAGTATAGTTTCAGGTTCGGAGTTGTAATACCCCCCACCATGTCCCTGTTGCTTAGAATTGCTTTGGCTATTCTAGGTCTTTTGTGGTTCCAGATGAAAGTTTGGATTTTTTTTTCTAGATCTGTGAAATATGCTGTTGGGATTTCAATCGGGACTGAGTTGAATGTGTAGAGTAGTTTTGGGAGTATAGCCATTTTGACAATATTGGTTCTTCCTACCCAGGAGCAAGATATGTCTTTCCATTTTTGGATATCATCTTCTATCTCCTTTTTCAGAGTGCTATAGTTTTCAGAGTAGAAGTCTTTCACCTCCTTTGTTAGATTGATTCCTAGATATTGAGACAAAGAACTACTATCTAGAATATATAAAGAGCTAAAAAAATCAGCCCACCCAAATTTAAAGACCCAATTCAAAAATGGACATCTGAAATGAACAGATATTTTTCAGAGGAAGAAGTAAGATCAGCTAAGAAGCATATGAAGAAATGCTCAACATCATTAGTCATTTGAAAGATGCAGATGAAAACAGCACTGAGATTTCATCTCACTCCACATAGAATGGCTGCCATTTCTGATTCAGCCAACAGCAAATGTTGGCGAGGCTGCGGAGAAGAAGGAACCCTTCTCCACTGTTGGTGGGACTGTAGACTCGTACAACCCCTGTGGAGATCAGTTTGGAGATTCCTCAAAAAGCTAGGATTGGAGGCCCCATTTGACCCAGCCATTGCCCTGCTAGGTATATACACACAAGAATGAAAAGACTCATATCACAGTGACATATGTGCACCCATGTTTATAGCAGCTCAATTTGTGATTGCTACATCTTGGAAACAACCCAAGTGTCCATCAACTGGAGACTGGATAAAAAAGCTGTGGTTCTTCTGCAGAATGGAGTATTACTCTGCCATAAAAAATGATAAGTTTGAATCATTTCTACTTAAATGGTCATACCTTGAGGATATCCTCATAAGTGAAATAAATAGAGCACAGATAGGTACATATCGCATCTTTTCTCTGGTATGAGAAAATAAAGATATAAATGAGTCCTAGAATTGTATGTTATATATTGTGAAATAGAAAATGCTCAAAGTAAAATAGGGTGAAGGGGGAAAAATAATGAGATTATAACAAAAAAGAAAGGAAACAAATTTTATGTATATGGGGGGGTGGTAGGGTGGGTAGGGCTATGGGAAAAAATGAGAATTAAGTTGTGTCTTGTACTGGTACAAATCCCCATTATGGAGTGCAATCATGATGCATATATGTAATGTACCAATAAAGATTTAAAAAACAAAACAACAACAACAACAAAAAATGATGCCACATGAAAAAACAAAACAAAACAAAGACAGTTGGAGTTGTAATGCCGTCTGGTGGCCATTAAAAATTCTAAAAGCACAGAGAGCAGACATTAGCATTAACCATGCTACTGCCACTTACAAACACATGCCTGTGGTAGTCCGGTAGGTGATGCCAGAGAGCAGGAAAACTTGGAAATTATCCATCACTTGGCCTGTCTAAAAGGGGCGCTGTCTATTGTGTTCCAGTTCTTGGTTTCCCTGGGAAAAGGTAGGCTAATTGTGTTAAGGGGAAGCACCAGAGCCAAATATTTATGGCAAAGTGCCCAATTTTTAAATGGAGGCGATAATCTTAATTTTCTTCCAATCTTTGTCTGAGTCATTCACATTTCTGTGGACTAGTTGTGAGCTGCAAATAGCATAGCACTTGCCTGCTATGACCTTTGGTTTATTGCTGCTTGCTGTCCAAAAGGCACTATGACCGGGGCTTCAGCTACAGTGTCTCATTTTAGCCCACAGAACAAACCTGGTGCAAGGGACCTTCTACTGTGGGTGTGTAAAGGTGGCAGAGATGTTACATAAATTGCCTGGGGCCATATAATTTATAAAATCCAAAGCCAGAATTGGAATCCAGTTCTTGATCACTCCAAAACCTATGACTAACTCCTGCCTTTACTGCTCACCATGTGGAGTAGCAGATTTATTACTTTAAGTGGTATACATTGATTTCTTACCATATGCCAGTGATTATTCTGGGTGGCAAAGATACAGCAGGTAATAAAGCAGATTCTGCCCCAGTTTAGTGTGATTGGAAGGTTTTCTGACATAGGGCTTTATAGAGGTGATAAACCAATACATGCCAGTGTTAGGTAGAAATAACTGGTGAAAACCATAAAGTACAGACTGGGCCTGGAGGCACACGCCTGTAATCCCATATATGTTTGTTCACTTTAAAGGGTGAGGTAGGAGGATCTGATGTTCAAGGCTAGCCCAGGTAATTTAGTAAGACTCTGTCTCAAAATAAAAAGGGCTGAGGGTTAGTTTGGTGGTAGAGCACCCTGAATTCAATCCCCAGTTCAGAAAACAAAAAAATATTAAACCAGAGTGAGAAGATACAGAATGACAGTGGCTTGTGTGGCACAGTGATCAGGGAAGACCAGACTGAAGTGAGGAGGAAAGTCCCTTGAGTCTTAGGCGAGCGGAGAGTGGAGATCAGAGGGAACAGCAATTGCCTGGGTCTCCAGGGCGTGAGTGCCTGATGGTTCCTGGAGAAGCCAGGGCAGGGTGCTGGAGTGAACCAGTGCACGTAGGAGGAGGGAGTCAGTCTGAGAAGGCTGGGTCTTGGTTGGCACATCAAGAGGATGAATTTCATTCTGAAGATGATGAAAAGTCTTTTGAGATTTCTGGGCAGAGGTATTGACCAAAAAGTAGTCAAGAATATGATAATATTCTCCCCAGTGACCTCTCATCTCTACCTTACAACCACTATCTGGACGACACATGTGCTCCCTCTCCCAGCTGTGATTGATATCTTGTAGCTTGTTTGCTGAAAGCAGCAGTTTCTCCTGTCTTTCTGCTTCTCCATGTTTATGTGGGTCCCTTACTTGGGTGTGCCCTGCTGTGCTTCCTCCATTCACCTACAAAACCATACTCCTTTTACCAAGCTCAGCCCAGATGCTAAGAATTAGTCTGAGCTTTTCTTACTTACTTGACCAGAGTTAGCAGTCTTTCATATGAGCTTTTATATAGAGAGAGATAAAAATCAAACTACTTTTTTCTAATTATGAAAGTATTCATGATACTAAAAATTGAAAAATATAGCAATATAGGAAAAAATAGAACAGATTGCCCATAATTCTATTAAAATAATGCCACCCAGAGGCAGCCACATGTCTTACTGCCTTTGAGGTTTTTTTACTATCTGTACATCATATACCTTATTCTATAGATTTTCCCCGTTTAATATATTGCCATAAATATTCTCCTGTTATTGAAAACATTTTAATCTTGGAATGTTTCCAGCACATAAAAATTACAGAGACTAGTATAATGAATTCCTATGTATCCATGACCAAGTTTCAACATTGTTAACCAGGACTATACTTCTGTTCTGTGTAAACCTAGACCTTTCTCAATTTAAGATTATTTTGAGACAGATTTCTAAGACATCATTTCAACTGTCAGTTTTCCAATATGCATGCCTGCAACAGGGGCAGTATGCTTTTCAGGGGACACAAGTCAATGTCTGGTTAAGACTGTGATGAGGGTATTGGTGGGGGCATCTAGTGAGGCAGAGACCAAGGATATTGTGACAGTGTATAGAACAGTCACTCACAGCAGAGTGAGCAAGCCTAAAATATCAGTAGTTGAGAAATACTTCTCTAAAAGATAAGACTTCTTTTTAGAAACTTTTATTGTAGGATTATATATACATAGCCTGATCAGAAATGAACAGCTCAAGTAGCATTTTTTAATTAATTGCACATATTCAGATCAAGACAGAAGTCCCTGTGATGTCGCATATCTTGTCCCTGCTGGTCCTGAGGGTTACTACTGTGACTTATGCTAACATACTGTGCATAGAGGAATAACTCAGGAGATTGTTTCAGACCCTGCCTTTGATCATCTACTGGGAAATTTCTAATATTTAAAGATTTCCTATTTCAACTCTGATTTACAAATTTGGAGCTAGTCAATGGTCTAACTGGCTAGAACTTGTTACCAGTTACCAGCCTATGCCCTCCCCTTTTATAATAAGGAGAAATTAATTCTCTGTACATAGCTCCCTCCAAAAGAGAATAAAGTGCGTTTGTGTTCCTGGAAGTGAAGCTGATTAAATTCCTGGCTTTGAGTCTCAGTACCGTGAGGTCCTGGTTTGACCTATAGCAGCAAGAAATATTACAGATGAAGTAAATATAAAAAGGAAAGGCCCAGACACCTCATAAACTTCATTCGACCACTGCGGAGAAGGCTGATACCAACTATGTAGGATGCTGCTATGTATACTGTGTATGCTATGTATGCTGCTGCTGGGGCCTGTCCTCACTCAAATGCCAGAGTCTCCTGCACATGGAGGCACCCAGTGACCAGGGCTAGTCACTGAAATAGTGTTAGTCTAGGAGAGTTTTATGCCAGAGGTGCTAGAATGTTCTGTACTGCATGAACAACTTCCTTTTTAATTATATTTTCCTCCTACACTGGTAGGAAGAATAATTCACAGAATGTTATGTGTCTGGGTTTTGTGACAAAAACAGGTGACTGCTCTAATTTCTGTGGGTGAAGGAGAAAGGTTTCAGAGCCATTCACTAGGGCGAGCCAGCTGGATGCCTTCATGAGCATTTTTGCAGTCTAATTAGGATGAGTTACATTAAGTGTAGTTTGGGCTGGGCTGCTTCTTGCAAAGTTAACTCAGAATTTTTGCCTCTTAGCCTTCAAAATGGAGAACTAGAAAAGAGCACAGTGGGGGCATGGGGGCAGTTTTCACCATTTCTGAAATAACAGACGATTCAGTGAATGAATATCAGCCCTTGAAACCTTCTGAATGGAAATTGCCTCCCTTTGATGCCTTTGAAGAACCACATACTCTTACCTGGGGCTCTTTGCTCAGGCCCAAAGTGAATAATAGTCAAGGGCCTTGTTATGGTGCCTGACATTTAAACAGACCTCGCAGGTGCTGGGAACTCTAGAAGAACAATAGCAGTTAGCCAGGCATCTTGCTAGTTGTTAAAGAAATGCCATGGCAACATCTCTGTGAAGTCTCCGTGGGCAGATGGGCTGTGCGAGCACCCAGGCTCACATCGTGTGTACCCGTGTGTTTTACACACATCACCTTGCTTGGAAATCCTCCCGTACCTAGTCACAGGTCCTCATCAGGACTTCACAGTGGCTCCAAATTGTAGTTCAAGCTAAGAGCAAGTAGTGGAACTAAATTCAGTCGTCAGTGAGAGGAACAGAAAACAGTCTGCCCACAGCAAGAGCAGAGAGGAGACTCCCAGCTTGCACAGCTCTACAGACCTGCAGTTTAGGTGCAAGTGGCAAGAACAGTAACAATTTTCCCAGGCAGGAACTTTGGGAGAGGTTTGGATTCTTTCTACAGAGAGAACAAAATTGAAAGAGTCTTTTTTTTCAACTTAATAATTCAGTTTTTAAAAATTGATTTTATTAGTACATTGTATACACATGTTATGATCACAGTTAACATTGAGAATTTGTAGCAGTACATGACATGACTTAATTCTCATTTTTCCCTTTCTCCTGCCCCCTTAACCCCCCACCTTATTTACATAATACACATAAACTTTTTTCTCACAATCAAATTTTTCTTTCCCTTCTTTACTTACCTCTACCCTGCCTTTTCCCTGTGAATATTTTCTTACTATTTTACAATACCTATCATACATTTTAGAACTCATTTACACCTTCAGTTCCTCATTCCATAGAAAAATACAATATTTAAACATCTGTGTCATATTTATTTTACTTATGAGTATGTCCTCGAGGTACATCCATTTCACTATAAAGGACTCAAAATTATTGTTCTTTCTTTTATTTATTTTTTTGAGACAGAGTCTCGCTTTATAGTTCAGGCTGGTGCTGAACTCAGCCTCAGACTCAGCAATCCTCCTGCCTCTGCCTCCTGAGTGCTGGGATTACAGTTTTTATCTTCATCCTTCATGACCAGTGATGTTGAGCATTTCCTCATATGTTTCTTAGCTGCTTTTACTTCCTCCTTTGAAAAGTGTCTGTTCATTTCAGATGCCCATTTTTGAACTGGGTCTTTAAATTTTGGGAGGAGGCTGATTTTTTAAGCTCTCTCTATATACTCTAGCTAGTAGCCCTTTGTCTGAGAAACAGCTGGGAAAAATTTTTCCTCATATTGTAGGTTGTCTTTTTCACTCTGCTGGTGGTTTCTCTTGCTGTGCAGAACCTTTATAGTACGATAAGATCTCAGTTGTTGATTCTTTCTACTAGTTCCCTTGCTGCTGAGGTTTTGTTCATAAAGTCTTTCTCTATATCAATATCTCCAAGAGTTCTACCTAACCTGTTTCACAGCAGGTTTAGTGTTTCTGTTGTAATATTTTGGTCTCTAATCCACTTTGATTTTAGTTTAGTACATGGTGAAAGAAATAGGTCTAGCTTTAGTCTTTGGCAGATTGAAAACCAGTTTTTCCAGCACCATTTGTTAAAGAGGCTATCTTTCATCCATTGAGGATATTTGATTCCTTTGTCAAAGAAGAAGTGGCATTAGTATCCCTGGGGTTGTTTCTGGATCTTCTATCCTGTTCCACTGCTCCTCAGGTCTGTTCCTTTGCCGTTACCATGCTGTTTTCATCACAGTGGCTTTGTAGTATAGTTTTAACTTGGGGGTTGTGATACCCCCCACCATGTCCCTGTAGCCTAGAATTGCTTTTGCTATTCTAGGTCTCTTGTGATTTCAGGTGATTTGGGGGATTGTTTTCTCTAGCTCTGTGAAATATGTCTTGGGATTTCAATCAGGATTGTATTGAATCTACATAGTAGTTGTGGAATAATTCAATTTTGATTAGACAAAATTCAAAGCAACTTTTTTCAAAATTTAGTTGCTTCAGTATTGCCATTAACTGTGTTTTCAGGATTTATAACATATCCTTCATGCATTTAGATAAAACATTGTTAGGGTAAGTATAATGGTACATATCTATAATCTCAGCACTCAGGTGGCTGAGGTAGAAGGATTGCAATTTTGAGGCCTGTTTGGGCTATATAGCAAATTCAAGACCAGTCTGGACCACATGGAAAGACCTTGTCATATGTCTGTGTGTGTGTGTGTGTGTATGTGTGTGTGTATGTATGTATGTATGTATGTATGTATGTATGTATATATATATATAATCTTTCTATGGGAAAACGAAGAAAGGATTAGAGATGAATGAGGGGAATGAGAGAAGAAAAGAAAAGTTAAGAAGAATGGAATTAACACTTACTGCTCTATTTCTCTAACACATACACACCCACACACACACAAGCATGTATATATATAATTACTCATGACAACTCCTTAAACAGTTGGTGAAATTACTTCAGTTTCTTTCTTTCATGTATTAATTCAACAAATGCTTATTGTATGCTTATGATCTAGGCTCAGAACCAGTTCCTGGAAACCCTCACACAGGGAGCTTATATGCTAGATTTCATATAGGTTCAATAGGTACACAAAGATGGTGAGAAATGAGAAAGAGAGTTCCTAGGGGAATAGTCAGTGGGAGATGAGAGAATCCTTCCTTTAAAAAGTTAAATTGAGCTGAGAATGAATAGGAAATAATTATAAATAAAGTGAGGAAGAAAAGCATGTTCCAGGCAGATGGACAAAAGAACACACGCAAAGGCTTTGTGACAGCAAGAGTGACTGATACGAGGAAGCCAATGTTTGCCAGTCTGTTTCTCTGTATTCTTAACTGAAAATAACAGAAGAATCTAGCCCCTTTTCATGAAGAGAAACTTATTAAAAGATGGAGTAACTTACAGTGTACCCTGACTTACTGCAAGTAAGTTCAGCAGCTATATCAAAAGTAAGTCTGTGGAGCTTGTGCTGTGCAGATACCACTGACCCTAGCTAGTATCGCTAGTGACCTCAGTACTGGGCACTAGACTCAGTCATTACTCTTATTTCCTGTTTCATTGTCATTATTTGCTAAACCAATAACTGCCAAGCTCTGTCTACGTGGCAGAGCTAGCCTATATACCTGTCCTCTAGCCACAGGCAGGCTTGGAGAGCACAGTGGACATGAGAAACCCAGCTTCAAAATATGCCTGTCAGGAAGAATTCCCACTGTATCAGTCACCCTTAAGGCCCGTTGTGTCATTCTAATGGTGCCAATAAAACACGCAGAGTGTTCTGAAAACTGAGAGTGGGTAGGAAATCCTTTAACATAGAGAGGGTGATGCTGGGATAGGTGGAAGGCAGTAAGAATGTGAGGAACTTCCTTATGACATTTGAGACTTAACCATCTTTATACATAAAAACAGTCAGCCCTCCTTATCCTCAGATTTTCCCAGCTGCCAGTGGAAAATATTCAGAAAAGAAATTGAATCTCTACTAAACCTACAGATCTTTTTCCTTGTCATTATTAACTAGCAAATACAGAAAAAGGATTCTACATGTCACTTATATAACAGTAGGTATTATAAATAATCTAGAGATGTGTGAAAATAATCTAGGATGGCCATGATAAGTATACAAGCTCATCATCTCAGGTTATACCCAAACATGCCAGCTTATGTAAGGGACTTGAACTTCCGGTTCTGGAGCCAACCCCTTGTGTATATTTGAAGATGATTGTATAGTAGGTTAGTTTCTATTGCTATCTTAAAACATAGCATCTTAAAACAACAAAACCTATCATGTCACACAGGGTGAGGAATCTGAGTGGCTTAGCTGGGCGGTGAAGGCTCAGGATTCCTCACAAAGCAGTGATCAAGGTAGCACTTGAAGCTGTGGCCATCTGAAGGGTAGACAAGGCTGGAGGGGCTGCTTCCACAGTGATCCATCAAGGTGCTGGCAGGAGGCCTCTGCTCCCAGGCCTGTTCTCAGGCTGCTGTAGCATTTTCATGACATGGCAACTGGCTTGTCTTAGAGCAGTGTTCTGAGAAAGGAATCAAGGCAGAAACCACAGCATCATTTTAAAACCTACCTTCTGCTGCGTTCCACTCGTCCCCCATATCACCCTTGATACAGTGTGAGAAGGGGCTGCACAGGGTATGAACGCTGGCCAGCATCCTACCCTCTGGCGTTTCCTTCTGCTGATGGAGTGCTATTGGGCACATCTGGCTTTATTGCTTGGTGTATCAGAAAGTGAAGGTAAATGCACATGTCTTATCAGTTGGTGACTAGAAACTCAGTTTCAACTCATCTCCAGTAGTATTCTAGGAACTGCCTCTTAAAAGGAGAGTGATTACTTTGGGAAGAAAATGTTCTACTTGGGGTTTGCTGTGGCTCCTTCTAGCATTCGATATGCCACAGGTGGCTGAGAGGATCAAGAACCAAAGTTAACGTGCTGCAGCCTCTACCAGTTGAAGAGACTGAAGCCAACCCAAGGATAGAGCATGGAAATGAGTCAGAGTGACACAGCACCAAGAAAACAGGCAGTAATAACCATTCAGAATGTGGACATGCTATGAAACTGTGAAGGTGTCCTGAGTCCCTAGTAGGAGAAACAATTTTTCTTCTTATTCTTCTTGTTTTTGTCCTTGCACTTGTTCTTCTTCTTCTCCTTCTCCTCCTCCTTCTCCCTCCCTCTCTCTCTCCCTTCTTCTTCCTTTTTTTACAGAAACAGCTTTGGGGGCAGCAGCCACAATTGCTCTGTCACCTGACAAGTTAGTGTCTTTTCTAAGATGTAACTGTCTTTTATACTAACTAAGCATAATTCAGAAGGTGATGTATAGTTCAATGGTGGTGCTGCCTGCCTGGCAAGTGCAAGGTCCTGAGTTTGATCCTCAGTTCAGCTAAAATACAAAACAGAACAACAAAAAAAGGTGATACAATAGGAGTCAACTTCCCAACATCTTTGCATAGATTTCTTTAGTTCTCCCAGGGATGCAGCATTGGTTTGGGTTTCCAGTTTTTGTAGGAAGAGGTAGCTCCAGGATCTCCTTGTTTTTTCCTCCCAGTAGCCCTTCCTGCTCGGATCAGGAAGCTCATGCAGAATTTCTGCCCATTATAGAGTACATCTATTCAGGAATAAGGAAATAATCTTGAGTCGTTATTGGAATCTCACCATACCATCACAAGGTGGACTTAGGCCACACTTCACTCAACACATGATCATTATGTTCCCCCTCTGATCTTCCATTGTGGTATTCTGGGACCCGTAGAATTAGTGTTAAGTCAGAACCTGGATCCGATAATCCCCAACGAGTCTGAATAATTGCCATTCCTCAGTGTCCATTTGCCCCATTGGTAGCCATTGTTCCCTTTGGACAGACTGAAAGGTTACGCTAGCGTGGTTTTTCCCCGTGCAGTGCCTCATTACTCAGAGCACTCCCGGCCTGTGTGTTAACTACGCCTGAGGTGGGGTATCACTGCAGGCACCCCGTCCACTCAGATCCTTATCATTTCTTTTTACATGTCTGTGTTCCTCTTCCCTGGCTTCTGGGTTCCTTTGCTTCTAATATACCATACCTGGAATTTTCTTCAAACTATTGGAGCTGCAGTGACTGCATGCAGAGGGGCCTGGAAATATCCTTGGATTTCTCTTGGGGTGTGTAAGATGGATGAGCAGGATGGTCATGATAAAAACAGTTCAACATTCTTATATTCCTAAGGGATTGGACTTCTATCTTTGCTGTTCAAAGTGTATGAGGACCAGGAATACTGGTGTCACTTGGGAAATTATTAGAAATTCACAGGCTTGGACTGTACCCCAGATCTTGCTAAATCAGAATTTTAATGAGATTCCCATGCTATTCGTATGCACATGAAAGTTTGAGAAATACTAACTTAAAATCAGTATGTCAGCAAATTTCTGGCATCTTGGCATCTCACAGTTAGGCCACCCCTGAGCACAGGTATCAGGCAACTAATTGAAAACATAACTGCAGCCACATCCAGCTGCACAGCCTAGCACACTGCATGTGGAGTTCTCAGCCCACATAAATGCCAGTACTGCAGTCTGATCTGCAACTATGTTTTCATATCCTGCAAATTTTTGAAGGTAAATATTAGAAATGCCTGCATGTCCTTTGTTGTATACATCTCTCCCTGGGTTTGCCTTCTCATTACACCCAAGTCACAAGCCTGGGAACAATGAAGAGTGACGGGGGAAATTCTTAAGAACTGGGTCACTGGCAAGGAAGCTGCCTCATCATGCAATCAAGTGTCCTCAGGCCAAGTAGGGACAGTGTCATGAAAATATTCCTACTGGGGTTGGGATGCTTGGAAGGTGTTGTGGTGTGAATATTCCCCAGAGGTCATAGTCAGAACTTAACTCCTCAGTGAAGTTTGCAGGGTCGAGAGGCGGGATCTTAAAGAGGGGCTTGGCATTCTGCCCTCACAGGTGGACTAATACCATTGTCACAGGACTGGGCTAGTTATCATGCCAGGGGGTTTCTGGTAAAGGAGTCACTTCAACGCTGTTCCTTGCTCTTTTCTCACTCTTGTATGTTATGTAAGACAGGTACCTGCTATACAGGATGAAAGAGCAGAAGACCCTTACTAGATGCAGCTCCTCAAACTTGGGCTAAACAAGTATCTGTTCATTATTAATTACAGGACTTGTGATAATCTGTTATAGAAGCACAAGATGGAATAAGATAAGAAGCATTTGAATCCTATTACATCCCCAATTCATCCAAATCCATGACTTTTTGACTGATACAAAGAATGAGAGAATGAGGCTATAAATTAAATGATTTTCAGCAACTCAAAGGTTCAAGATTTCATATTTCAGTCTCAAAAGGTAACAGTTTATTTCAGGAGCCATTATATCTGTTTCTGAGCTGAGTACTCAGGACCTAGAATTTGTTATTCTGATTTCTTTAAGCTCTTCATAGTCATAAAGAAACAGCTACCTTATTACCTAGTCCTTTAGCATAATGACCTTTCTGTGTCATATGCTATTTAATTCCCCAAGCCCTACTTTTAATGGACACTGTATTCCAGATAATATAGATAATTATTTAACTAAAAGTTTGATCACTAGATATAATAATGTTTTCTTATACTAGATTTTACTGTTTATCTTCAACATGGTCAATAATCAAGTTCATATCTCTGCCTCATTCTAAAAGCCATTCTCTGCAACCACTCCTAGAATAAATTATAACTCAGAGTTTTTAAAAATCTCAGGCAAAATAGGTTTACTCTGGCTAATAAAAGGAATTTATCAGAGGATCCTGAACAGCTTCCAGGCTATCCAGGAAGGCGGAAAAATCAGAAGGATCATTCAGAATTTTGCATTTAAAACTGGTCTTGCAAGCTTCTAAAACTGCTTTCAGGATTATGGCCTCCTCCCCCGTCTCTGCTGATGTTGCCACTACTTGTCAGTGGTTTTTCTCTTGCTACAATGTCTCTTTCCCTTGCTATCTCTGAAGACTGGTTGTGGGATCACTGTGACTTTCATCTTCATCAAACAGATTGCACCCCATTGTAATACTCTGTGTCACAAGCTGGGTAGTCTGATGTTCAGTACTGATGGCTGGATAGAAGCCACATGCTCCTGTGTTAGCTGTAAGAGATGCAATGAAGAAAAGTTTTCAGCTTCTGTAATGGCAGGAAGTCTCTGCTGCTCTCAAAAATTAATATGTTGGGAAGTTTCTCAAATGAAGGAAGGGGTTCAGATATTGGCTCCATTATAATTCATGTGGCTGAGTACAAACATCAAGATAGAGTGGATAAGATACTGAAGATGTAAGCAGGAACCATATGTTTAATGGCTTATTTAAGGGTTGGTTCTTTCTAAAAGCAGCAGATTTTAAAGGGTCTTAAATTGAGAAAAAGTTGTCACATGAACATTATAATATTAATGCATATGGGCTCAATATTAATAATAGAATAATATTAATGTATGTGGGCATACCTGTCAGGCTATTTCCTATATTCAAATGAGAGACAATGGTACCAAGACTAGTGCTGATGACAAAGAGGAGGAGTTGAATTCAGTAGAGTTGATGATGGTTAGACACAGGGGAGTGAGGGAGACAATTTGGCTTATGTCCCTAGATGAATGGTGATACCATTCACTAAGGTAGCAGCATGTTCAGATTGGGACACGTATAGAAGCTGTGCGTAGTGAGTGATATTAAAACTCTCCTGATTGCTTTTAAATAAGCTGAGCTTAACTGGAATGCCTTTGAGGTATCCAAAGGATGATTTTAGGAAGATAGCTTTATATATATATATATAGACCAAGAGCTCAGAGGAAATATGTGGGGTAAAAATGGGAACATACATGCCACAATAGGTTGCCCTTCAAAAATGTCAATATGAATGACATCATTTGATAGGTGTGTCTAGGGCAGGGGAATGTGGTTGCCGAAGTGAGTCTGTAGGGCTGTGATGTTTCACTGGTCAGATTGGTAGACTTTGGTGTTTGCTGTCTTACAATCAGTGTTCTTCTTTCCTAGCAGAACCCTGATTTTGTTAAGATGTTTCCCTTTCTTATGCAGCTTTGTTCTGTATTTCTGGAGAATCTTCAGTTCTGTATGGAGCCTGATTGGCATAAGGATAATCCTCCTTTTTTTTGCAATAATGGTTCAAGAATGGCCATGTGACTCAGTCCCTGCCAATGAGAGATAACCAGTTCTTGGGCTTTGGGAAGATTGTCCTTGCTTCCAAATGAGAACCAAAGAGGAAGATGGTTTCTTGTACATATTCTTCTAGTACAAGAGGATATTTAGATCTAAAATGGCCCCAAAGCCCCATGTGTTTGGAAGGTGACTGGATTTGGGGGGATTTGGACTAGCTATTAGTACATACAACCTGCTCAGAGGAGCAGGTTCCTGAGGGCATGACCTGGAAGGGTCAGTAGTATGTATTTACATACTACAGTAAGTATTTTAAGCTTCGCAGGCCATACTGTCTCTGTCTCAGCTCTCCAACCCTGTTGTAGTCAGGTTGGCAAAATAGTAGTAGACAATATGTAAGCAAGTGGATGTGACTATGCTCCAGTAAAACTTTATTTACAGAAACAGGTGATGTCTGTAGAGTTTCACAGCCTCTGTTCTAGAGAGAAAAATTGAGACTAAAAATTCTGGATTAAGAGCCTCTGTTTTCCATTCAAGTGTCACTAGTGACTAAATTTAAGGGCTTGTTGTAACTTGAGCTTTCAACTCACAGCAAGTCCCAAATTCTGTTTTTGAAGTTTGTTTTAAAATCTATGTCCATCACTAGTAGGATTTGGGTCAGCATAATGTGAATTGGTTTCTATGTACTGAGTAAGTAGGAATGAGTTATGGATAAAGAGTTTGGCAAATGCATTAGGGCTAGCTGCAGAGCAGTAAAGGTGGCCGAGTGGATGGTGTAGTCACCTGAGGCTAGATGAAGTTGTCTTTTCCCCATCTGACTCCATCTCAGCCTTGTTTCTATTTCCCATCCCTCAGGAAGCAAGGCTGAAAGGAATTTTCTTATAGGATATGGAGTCCTGGTTCACAGGACCCTGAAGATATGGCTTAGGATCCCTTTTCCCCAGTGAATGTTCATATAGTCCCAGACAAACAGAGGTTTTGTCTTGTTCTGCAGCAGTTCTTAGGGAATTGAATGCTCTTTGAGATGCATCTGAAGTAGTTGGGTTTGGTGTAGGTTTTTTGGGTTTTATTTTGAGACAAGATTTAACTATGTTGCCCCAGCTGAACTGGGCTCTAGAGATCCTCCTACATAGCTGGGACTGCAAGTGTACCCCACTTTGCCTGGCTACATGTGTGTTTTGTGGGGCCAAACATTTATCCTCCCCTCTTTATTTTGTTTCTACCCCAGACCTTAGAAGAGGAATACAGTTGTGAGCCCACAAGCATTTGGATCAGAAGAACATTAGCCAGAACTGGAGAAGAAAGGTGAGACAGGGACACATCTGAAACAGTAAAGAGCAGAATTTAATGTCACATAGCTGATGTTTCCCTTTACCGCTTGCTGAGCATTGCCAAGGAAAGCACGTGTTAAAAGTGGCTCTCCACATAAGAGAATATGTAGTGTTTCAGCTCAGCATGGATCAGTCAAGAGCAGCCAGTAACAAGCACTGTGCCTCTCTACCTGCCTCCAGGAAGGTGAGCTCAGACCCCAGTTCTCTCATTGCCTGTGCCAGGCCCCCATCCTTGCTCCAGGCTGGCTCCCTAGCACTCACAGTTGGATTGGGTCATTGTTTTGTCAGTGCAGCAAGAGAAGCCCCCAGAGGCTGCTGGCTTGGGGCAAAGAAGACCTAAGCAATAGTGAATCTACTTTAAGTCCACCATCTCCAGATGCCAGATCAGGAACCCACAAGGTAGGGTCATTCTAGCTGGGGAAGTTTGATCAAGTGGGGCAGGAGAGAGGGTCACAAGCTGAATGTGACAAGCATTTTTCTTTCTTTTGGCAGTATCAGGGATTGAACTTGGCCCCTTGTACTTCCATGGTAGGCATGGTACCACTTGAGCTAAATCTCCAGATCAAATGCGACAAGCATTTAACTTCCCATGTTTGTTTTGAAGCCTAAACTAGGAAAAGCAGAGGTTTCAAGTGAAAACTGTTAGTCTGTCCTCCAGGGTATGCACAAAGCATTGACACACCCACGGGCAGCCTGGCTTTGTGAGTCTAGGTGCAAGGCCAGTGTCTGGGTGGGAGCATGGAGTGGCCCTTTTCAAAGGAGATTCTTTTTTTTTTTTTTTAAGGTTTTTTGAGACAGGGTCTTGCTTTGTGGTTCAGGCTGGCCCTGAGCTCAGCCTCAAACTCACATCACAGTCCTCCTGCCTCTGCCTCCCGAGTGCTGGGATTACAGGCGTGAGCCACCACGCCCGGCACTGTGGTATGTGGTACTGGTTGCTGCTGAATGTGGGTCTCCACACCCAGTATTGTTATGTGGTTACCAGGGAATCGAACCCGGGCCCTTGCGCTTGCAAGACAGGCGCCGGAACCACTGAGCTAACTCCCCGGCCCTCAAAGGAGATTCTTTAACACAGAGTTATAACTTATGCTGCATAAACACAGGCTGACACTCAATTCCCTCCAAGCCAGCATGCTGCATTGCTTCAATTCACAGCAAATGGGTACTTTACAGCCCACATTCTGCTACCGCCAGTGGTGGAGCCCAAAGCCAAAGGAAATGATGTGAATACAGTGAACACTGACCTCTTCAGCCACAGAAAGACTTTGTGGCCATTTCCATATTTTGCTTAATCTGTAGTAGTAAATCAGTAAGACTTAGTTTCTGGGTTTGAATTGATAGATAAAAGGTACTATAATCCCAGCACTCAGGAGGCTAAGGCAGGAGGATCAACTCGAGTTCAAGGCTACCTTGGACTATACAGCAAGTCCTTAAAAAAAAAAAGTACCAATTAGAAATAGCAGACCTGTTAGAGAAGATGAATGAGTATTCTTTCACCTCAAATATTTTGGAAAAGTAGCCTGGAAAAAAACATCCAACTAGAATCCTGTAGCTAGGGGCCCTTCTAAGATCATTCAGCTCATTGACTCTCAGCATAGAGCTTGACATGTTGTAAATCCTAAGTACATGTCATCTGTCACCATCATCAACATCCCCAGGACCTTCCTAAATTTGGCCTCCTCTTGCATTGAGGTTTCATAGGATGTAGACTGACAGTTATCCTTCATAGTTTCTAATTAGAACAAGAAGACAGCCTGAAAAATACACGAGTTAGTACACTGAGACTTGACAGTTGGAAGCAGTTAATTCCAAACAGAATGTGTTGGCCCAAAAGGCCACACTCAGGGCAGAAGACCATATGGTGTCTTGGTTAGTAGCATCCGGCAGAGTGCTGGAGGAATTATTCTCTGGTTCAGCTATTTTCACCTTAAATGATCTGAACACAGAATAAACCTTATGTACCTCCAGACATGAGTCAAGAGTTAAAGACAACTTGGAGATAACAAGGAGTTTAAAAATACTTGTCTCCACGATGGAAAACAAAGTATGATTTTACAGAGCATGTTGAGAATGGCCATCCATGGTAATTGGCATGGACTTCTGTGTCCCTCCCTTGACAGAAATAATTTTGAAGCAGGATAGGCTTTTAATTAAAATCGGAAAAAGAGGATTCGCCACATTCTCTTGTGTGAGTGTAATCAACAAGGTATATATAAGGTTAGAAGATGCTGATGAAAATTTGCAGATGGTTGGAATAACTTCATGCACAACTTAGCATTTTAAGAGTCCTTGGAAATTAGTTAAAGTATTATTTTACAAGAAAAGAAACTGAAGCCTAGGGAGGTGATGTGACTTGCTCACATCCTACACAGTCAGTGACATAATTCAGCTGTGCCAGCCTCCGTCCCATACTCCTCTCACTTGTACCATTTAAAGAACCCTTCCATAAATGCATGGCAGCCCTCCCATCTCTGAGCTCTTTTCTGTTTCGAGATTTTCCACATACATAGAAAGTTTGATATGCTCATTATGTTTCCTGAAATATTTTAGCCTTTGAAATTTATATATAATAATCTTCCACCATAGAAAATATACCATTTTTGTCCTCCCAGAGTCTTAGCTACACAACATTTGTTTCCCAGTATGGAAGCTTGAACCCAGGTTTACTCTACCATCAAGCTAGACCCCCCCAGCCATAAAAAAAATATATATTTTTGAGGCAGGATCTCAATAAGTTGTCTAGGTGGGACTCAAATCCTCCTGCCTCAGCCTATTTGAGTGCTAGGATTACAAGTGTGAACCCTGCACCCAACTCTGAGCAACATTTTTTGTGGACACTTTTCTATAAAAGTAGGTGTTTTCACTATTACAGGACACCTTGGGCTGTTGTGTCCTGCCAAATCCACAGGAGACTCCACAGGGCTCTGGCTTTCAGGATACACTGGTTTGGGGGTGGGGTGTCTTGTGTGCTCAGCTCTTCATGATGTTATCCCTGTGGGGTACAGTGTGTCCCTCTGTGAAGAAAGGATGGAGCATTCTGAAGTTCAAGGTCCAAACTTGTAACTATTGTTCCATGATGGTTTTGTTGAGTCAGGCTCTGCTCTTGCCAGTGTACTGAAGACTGCATAGCAGAATGAAAGGTAAAATTAGTCTTTTGTTGTTAATAAACTACATAAAACTCTGAATCATTTTTTCCCTATGAATCTTTTCTTTAGTGGTGATTTCTCCCATTTTGTTTAATATATCACAAATTAAACTGGGAAGAAGTCATGTGGACTTATACTTTGATGAAGAAAAAAATTTATTCCTGCAGGAAGGTTGGAATGAAAGAAAGATAAAACAGATCAATTGTGTGTTGTTTCTTGCTATGCAGGAAGGAAAACATAAAAAACACCCATGTATTAGAGGTAGAAGAAAGATCACAGTAAGATTTTCTGGGGAAAATGCTCCAGGTCTTTTTGTATTCCCAACTGTAAGCTCTACTTTCATTTATTGTAATATTATTAATAGTAATGATAGTGGTTTGAACTTTCTCTGTTAGATAGGTTCTTTCAAATGTCAAGCTCTGTTACCACCGCCACCAACATTGTGCTTTTCACTCTAATCTAGAGTATGAAGCAATATGAACTACTTGTGGTGGAAAGAAAGGTACCTTGTGTAAAAATCCATACCCACAAAAGGCATATAGAAAACTAACCTTTAGTTCCTTAGCTTTCCCAGCTACCCAAGAGGACACAGCTGGAGACACTTGGTACGGTCAGGGCCGTGGCAAGCTTAGAATGTCTTTAGTTCTCTCAGGGCTATGCTGTCTCCATCCCCCATGCTGGAGTCTCCTCTCCTGGGAACCTTGTGGGTGAGCTTCTAAATGCCCACTGGATTTTCTGAACTTCTAAATGCCCACTGTTTCCAGCGATTGGACACTTATGCACACTTCAAAAGGGATAATCAGACTCCCTAGGGCCTGAGAGTAGGAGATTGACACCTGGAATCCTCCTTTTGAACAAGTCTTTAGCAAGAAGTTCCCAGGATCTTATCTAGTTAGAGAACTATGGTACTGTTTACTCATACGCTCAGCCTCCTGAAAGTTCTCCAAATAGTGTGGGTGGTTAGAACCAAGAGAAAAATAATAATAGCAGCAACAATACCATAGAAGCCATTTATTAAATGTTTACTAACTGCTTGAAACTGTAATAAGCACCTCATGGTCATTCTTAATTTTTGTAATTACTCAGAGAGTGGTGTCATCCCCATTTTAAAGGTGAAGAAATTGAAACTCAAAGACATAAAAAAAATTTCCTAGGTCATTCAATGCACAAGACGTAAGGACAGATGCCAGACAGAGCCTGAAACTAGCTGGCCACTACTTTGTGTTGCTTCCAAGTGTTGTAGTTCAAGAGGGTCAAATTCCAGCCTTAGAGGTGGCTCGGAAGACCTAGAAGTAACAACTTTTAACCTGGTTAGTTAGTTGAGATGGAGAGTCTCAGGCAAGCTCACTGCCAACCACGGGTAGGGCTAGGACCTAGGCTCTGAAGATTCATGTGACCATATATACAAATTTTAAACTAATGAATCTAGACAGCAAACTGCTAATCAAAATGTGTTCAATCCTACCTTGACAAATATACTCCGATAACTCTAAAACCAAATAACAATAAAATTAGGTTTTGAAAATGACCATAAGTTTAGTGACTGAGACATAATTTTGATTGTGGATTGGTGACCTGTGGGCCCTCAAAATTACAGGTCAAATGGGCATGGTGGTACATACTTGTAATCCCAGCACTTGGGATACGGAGGCTGGAGGACTCACACTTTGGAGGCTAGCCTGGACTACGTAGTTCAAGGCTAGCCTGAACAACACAGTGAGACTCTGTCTCAAAAAACACAGAAAAAGGAAAGCTCAGGTCCAATATCATCTTGCCCAGGACTACAGTGGTAGTTGCCTTGGGAACAACAGGAGGATGGTGAGTGCAAATCTCACTATAAGGCCGGGAAATATGACTCTGACAATATCATTCTTATGAAGAAAATTCACTGTGGTCTAGGGTGCTGAATTTAGATGAAATAAGGCTTCAAACTGAAGTCTGTAGTCTGACCTCATTTTTCCTATAATAATTCAATTTTTAAATTACCGTTTAGAATGGAATTACTTATCACTGAAGTTATATATGTAAGTGTGACTAGGCAATGTCAATTTGAGCTTTAAGGCTTAAAAGAAATAGTTTTACATTTGGGTAATGTATTAGTAACTGTCCATTGATTGATGCAGAAACATCCCGTTGTCATCTGGGAAGAATACTTCTCCAAAGGAAAGCCTGATTTTAAACAATTCAGGTCAAAACTAGAAGATTAAAAATGTACCAATAAACTTAAAGAAAAAGCCCAGAAGATTAATTTTCCTTTTGCTAGTAAGAAAATGAAAATACAGAATACAGGAAAAGGGAAAGAATAAAAATTTACCAAAGAAACTTAAATAGAAGATGAAAAGACACTCAGCCTTACTAAAAGAAATCAAAATAATAGGTGCATTTGGGAGGGGGAGAAGAGGGGGAGGGGATGATGAGTGGTATGTGAAGACAGATTTTCTCAAATGGCATGAAGTAGCAGTTGGATTGATGATTTGGGGCCTAGGGACAGTGGGGTGTTTGTTAACTACAGTAACTGAAAATGCTGAAGAACACTGACTCAGCAGCAACTTCTGGAAAAACATCCTAAAGAAACATATTACTTGTAGCAACTTGTATGAACAAGGATGTCCAGAACTACATAATTATCAGAGCATGAAATTGCAAAGTGCAGGAGTCTTCAAGTTCACCGTCAGTTCTGACATCAACTGTAAGTCTATAGATCCCCCAAATTATGCTCAACTTCAATAACTTGTTAGAAGGATTCACAGAATTCAGCAAAGCTGGTGTAGTTACAGCCATGTGTGTTTGTTGTAGCAAAAGAGTACAGATCACACTCAGCCGAGCAGAGGCTCACATGAGGCAGGGATCTGAAGACACCACCTGTGGATCACCCAGCTGTCTCCTCTCAGTGGAGTTAGGCGACTGCTCCAGTTCCTCTCAGCAGTGATGGAATAGTGTGTGGCGAACTGTCCATCAGGAAAGCTCTCCTGAGCCCAGGTGTTCAGAGGTTTTATTGGAGCCTGGCCAGATGCATATGACTGATCACCTGCAAGTCTCTCACCTCTCTAGAGGCTGAGCTGACACTGTGTGACTTGAGGGCCTTCAACATCACTCGTTAAGAAAGCCTGCACAGGGCCAGGGATTTGGCTCAGTAGTTCTGGTGCCTGTCTTGCAAGCGCAAGGACCCAGGTTCAATACCCGGTTAACCACATACAATACTGGGTGTGGAGACTCACACCCAGCAGCAATCAGTACCACACACCACAGTGTCTAGTGTGGTGGCTCATGTCTGTAATCCCAGCACTCGGGAGGCAGAGGCAGGAGGATTGCTGTGCTGTGAGTTTGAGGCTGAGCTCAGGGCCAGCCTGAACTACAAAGTGAGACCCTGTCTCAAAAAAAAAAAAGAAAGCCTGGCACAGCCAGAGCTCCCAGGTAAACAAGTCAGTTCTCTTCAGGCTGGACATTCTAGGGTTCCAATGTTAATCTCCCCAGCATTGGGGTAAGGGATCACACAATTTCTTGATCCAGGATAATTCTTAACATAGAAATAGGAAACAACTAAAATGTTTATCAGGAGTAGACAGAGCAGGTAGACTGTACATCCAGCAGTGGAACACCATTGACCCATTAAAAAGAGTGCAGCAGATCTACGTATACTGAACAGGAGAACGGTGTAAGCCACAAAGATTACAGAGCAAGCATTTTTGTTAAATGTAAATCTCCATGTTAGGATATACATAGAAAAAAGTTTGAAGAATATATACAAAAATATTTAACAGTGATTACTTCTTTGGGACTGAAATTGTGCAAGGCATTAGCTTTCTGATTTCTCTTTTTTTAGTAACAAATCTATAGTCGGAAAATTAAGGTTGAAAGGAGATGTTTTTAGGAAAACAATTTTCTCCTCTTTATTAACATAAAATACACTTTCCTGATTCATACAATTACTTAAAAGGAATAAGTCATATGTGGACTTTAGTATACTTTTCTATTTTTGCGTTGCTTGAAAATATCACTTTTGTGCATGCATGTGTGTGTATGTATAGTCATGTATTACAGGCATTCCTAACCTGATAGGAGATGTCTATAATTCTTCTGAACACAAGAGCCATAAGAAGAGATTTTAAATTCAGATATCACTGATGATCATGACAGCTTCTCGTTATCTTGGTCTGTTTAGCTGTTTAACAAAATAGCATATTGGGTGGTTTATAAACAACAATTTATTTTTCACGGTTTGATTGGTTGAGCAATCCAAGATCAAGTCATTGGCAGAGTTGGTATCTGGAGATAGCTTGATTTCTTGTTCGCATATGGTGACTCCTGTCCTCACATGATAGAAGAGACACAGAGTTGCTTGGGTTTCCTTTGTAAGATTACTAATCACGTTTATGAGGCTTCTGCCCTCAGAATCTAACCAAGCCCTGCAAATCTTCAGTTCTTTAACATCACCTTAGTAGTTAGGATTTCAGTAAATGAAGTTTGGAGGGATATGAGCCAGAGCTCATTAATCTGTGCCCTGGCAAAAACTGACAACACTGTATTCTAATTGGTTTATGTGTTTTGTAGATATAAATATGTAGCTACACACAAAGGTTGAATTTTCTTTTGAATTGAGACTATGCCACGAAAAATAAATATCTATTGAGATTAGTGGTTGTCTAGGGCTGAGGAGGGGAGCAGAGAAGGTGTTATGGACTGAGTGTTTGTGTCGCCCCAAATCATATGTTGAAACCCTAACCCACAGAATGGTAATGTTAAGAGGAATTAGGAGAAATGGTGAATCGCAGGGTCAGAGATGTAGACAGATAACATACATCTGGAGGAACCACCATGCTGTAATTCAGGAGCCTGGATTTTATTCTGACAGAAGGGGACTCACTGGAGAACCTTAGAAAGGGTCAAACAGGATGAGAAGCATGCTTTGAACAGAACGCGCTGGCAGCATTACTAATGATGAATTGGAGTGGAATAAACCAAGAGGCTGGGAGGCCATTGTACTTATCTGGGTTAAAGATGATGCAAACAGGACCTCAGTGTTTGTTACGTTCTGCTTCCCAGGAGTGGCTGAGACCTAGCCTCACGTACAAAAACAGAAGGCTGCCATTGTATCAAAATGCTTGGCTCTACTAATGAGTGGGGTCTGGACTTAGTCTGTCTGCTAACAGCCTAGTCTCCGGGGTATGCGAGGTGAACTCAAGTAATTCAGGTCTTCAGATCACATCTCCTTTCACATTGTCACCATCATTGTGAGTATCTCTGTGAAGAGGCCCAAAGGAGAGCTGTTCTGAGCTGTCCACTGGGAGACCAACTGCCCAAGCCAGGGCAGTCCACTCTTTAGGAAGCTCGACAGCCTTCCTTTATCTTCACTTCTACACAGAGTCCTGCTCTTCTCTGAAGGCGCTTTGGAACCAGGCACTCTACAGTGAATACCCAACTCCAGTCTCCCAGCACTGACCAGAGAACAGTGGCAAATGGAGTGTTGCTATCCCTGATACTGGGCTCATGTAACCAAGCCAGTGAGCCTGGCGATCTTTTCTATAGGACATGGGCACAGCCTCAGGGTCCACTTCTTTACAGGACACTTATTGTTACAGATTAGGGTTGACTATCAAAATTAAAGCCACTATGGCCAGAGGCTTTTCTACACTGGACATCAGTACTATCTAAGACAATGTCCATTTCACCACAGTTCTGTAGTTTGGGCTGTTGGCATGGCTGGGGCCTCATTTTGGTCTTGAGCTCACTTGATTCTAGTTTTTCTTTGCCCTTTAACTTGTCTTGAGGCCAAGCCCACCTGAGCCACAACAGATCCAGGATATGAACTACAGAGACAGTGAATACTCTGGAATCCTGAACTCTTCAGAGATCAAACCTTTAGCTGGCCAATATGAAGTGAAGTCCTGCTCTCCTCCTAGCACCTGAGTGCAGCCCTCTGTAGGAAAAATGATTTTGGTGGCATGGCTTGGTCCCCCAGGAGCTTACTAGTTGAAAAGAATTGACTTGGTACTGAGAAATGTACCTAACACTACAGGTGCTATCACATGAACAATGCTAAATGAGCGAAAGGATGACAAATGCCAGAGGAATTTAAAAAAATAAACAGGAGCAGATATTTTTAGAGATAGCAGAGTTCCACCCCTGATTCATCACCCATCTCTGGCTGTAATCCTACAGGACCAGATGACAAGAAGACAAAGCCAGGTGCCGTGGAATGAGCAGGCAGGAAGGGTGGCACCCTGGCGGCCTGGATGGGTGCAGGAGCTTTGGCCAAGCCTGCTGCTACTGGCTGAGGCTGTAGGAGGCAGGCAGGAGTGGGTGAGCAGCAGGCGCATCCCTCACCAGGAACATCCACGTGGGTCCTTTGTCATCATCTGAATTTAAACATATCTACTCCCACAGTCCCCAGCTTCCTGGGAGGCAGAAGGCAGAGGAGCCACTTCCAGGCTGAGGGAGCAGGCATGTGTTCTGTAACATTTCCCCAGTGACTTCAACTATGGAGAGAGATGGGAGGCTGAAGTACAAGAGTGGAGGGTGCCGGATGCCCACACACAGGGCCCTGAATGTGGGCTACACTGGGAACTTAGGTACTGAGAAGAGACATCATTCCTTTACCACTTATGATGACTGCAGAGGGTCTCTGTGGGGAACTGAATTTAGTGGACTTGAAGAGCACAAAAGATTTTCATCTGACAAGTCTTGGCAAAGATATTCTGGAGGATAGAGAAAGTTGTCATTCACACCATGTACAGTTCTACCTCCACAGTCTGGTGTATAGTGGTACCTGGGCTCATAAGCTGGAGGACAGATTAGCTAGGACCGAAAGGTAGCTGGAAGATGCTTAGAAGCAGATAGAGGCCATCATCTTGGGGATCTTTGTTCTTCGACTTGTTTCCTTATTTCTCATTGCAATCACCTGTATAGGCTTATTGGCCAAACTCTGAGGGAGGGGACCTGTCAGGACACCACGTGAACATTTCAAATCAGCTCCTCTCTACCTAAATCAAAGCCACGACTATTTCTCCCCTACACCCTGAAG
Organism: Petromus typicus; assembly: GCA_004026965.1. NCBI lineage: Eukaryota > Metazoa > Chordata > Mammalia > Rodentia > Petromuridae > Petromus > Petromus typicus. The sequence continues at coordinate 217,376 of PVIR01000172.1, forward strand.
TTGCCCCCTCTTTTGGCACTCCTTCATTTTAATCTTGCTCATAAATGAATAACACAGGCTTTACATTTCCCTTCTGGAAAGATAATCTGTTGGAACTATAAAGCTGTCTGTGACACTTTGACACAGTTCTCTTGGCCACAGCTTTCAGAGTTCTCAATGATCCATACACATTTTAAGGAATTCCTGGCATCTTCCTCCTCACTCTTACCACACCCGTTTCCACCCCATTTTTCAAGGGCTTTTCCCCATGTCTGGTATTTTATACCTGATGATCCCATTGTCTTAAATGTTCTTCCCTCTGCCTGTGGAGTAGCTGGTTCCTTCTCAACCTTCAGGAATTTGCTTAAATGAACAGAGGTCATACTTGATTGACTTACCTACTTTATATAGCTAATTTTAAGATAACATCCGTTGGTGTGATGTACCATTATTTTATGTACTACTCAGAAAGCAAAATGCCACGCATCTCTCAAGCCTCGTCTATTATGAGTTACATCTTAATATTAGAAATAATTAAAATATTTTTAAAATAGTATGCCAAGAAGCAAGGAAATACAGAAAGCAGGATTTCTTTATCATTGTTTCTTGTTCACTACTAACAAGGAACTTATTACAGTTGTTATATATACATTATCCATCTTAGATCTGGGCCCAGATGTCAGGAGTATGTATTGTTCAAGATTCTTACCAACCAGCTGCCACTGCAATTCCTGGTCTTTGGTAGATAGATGCCAAAGGATGTGTGGAGGAAGCAGTGGCCTGGAAAATGAGAGACTGAGACTCAGGCATGGCTCTGTTGCAACTGGGCGTGGTTTCACATTGCTATAATCCCAACACTCAGGAGGTTGAGGCAGGAGGATTGCTGGGAGTTTGAGGCCAATTTGAGCTATGTGAGACTGCCTAAGGCAAAAAAAAAAGGCTGTCTTGAACCAAGTGGTTGATCCAGAGCCAGTTACTCTGTTTCCCTGGGTTTTATGTCCTTGTCTCTTTAGTGAGAGGATTGAGCCTGACTAGGTCCCAGAGAGCCCCTTCCAGCTCTAAGATGCTAGAAGTGAAGAAATCTTTTTCAATTGTTCAGTTTGCCTTCATGGGAAAGTGTCTTATCTGAGGATTTGCATACTTACTGCCCTTCAGCCACATCATTGCATTAGTGGATTTTTTCAAATCCAGATAAATCAAACAAGAAGGAATTCAGAGCAGCAGAGGTTAATTCAACACTGGCTGGACTGCCCACCCTACTCCCGTCTCTTCTCCACCCATGCTCTGCAGAAACATCAATAACAAATGAAGACCACTCAGCATGGCAGGCAGGTGCCCACTCTGCTCTGTGAGGCTGAGAGATGAAAGCTTTCTCAAGATGCTCCTTGGCTCCCTACAGCAAGATGGTGCTTTCCATGACATGGATCCTACTGCAAAAACATTGGATGATTACTGATTCTCTCTGGTACCCCGGACTTTATGATATGAAAGCTATCTGTGGGGACCAGGATTTTAGAGTTGAGAAGAGTCAGAATGAATGAGGGTGTGCCAACTTCTTTCTAGAAAAAATCATCAATAAATATTTCCAGCTTTCTGGGCCATATTTTCTCTAACAACTACTCAACTCTGCCATTTTAGCATGAAATCATATCTAACTAATAGGACAGGAGTGGCTGTATTCCAATAAAATTTTATTAACAGAAAGAGATAATGGGAGAGATCTGGCCTCTGGGCTGTAGTTTGCCAACTCCTGGTCTGGGGCTCCACATTCAGAGTTCTCCAGGATCATGTGTTGACTTCTTGGGCCACACTATAGATTTTCCAGTATCAAATGTGACAGAGACTCTCACCTGGGCTGAAGACAACTCTTCCTTCCTCTCCTGGGTCCATAGGGTGGTAGCACATCGGTATTATACAGTGAGGGTCTCCACCAGCCATGTCCAGGTTGCCCTTTCCTGTCGGGGACACATTTTGGTCCATTTAGTTGAGATATTGCTCTAATCAGAAGGTAACTTTAGTTTCCCTGATGTTACTGGCTTTGTCCACTTGCTGAAGGAGAAGTGCAGGAGTTTGACTCTAGTCTTGCTCTCAGGGGTTCCCACAATTTAGTTGGAAAGACACAGGATAAATATGTGAGACGTGAAATACAATCCAAGACCTGGAGAACATTTTAGTGAAGTTTCTCTCTTTTTCCATGAGCAGACAGTAACAGTCACATACTGAGTATGATACTGAGCTATCTCAGGAACTTACTCTTTGTGGACTACAGTGTATAATATAGTGGAGTAGAGTATAATGTAGTCTAAGCTCCATCTCCCTCCACTGCCCTGCTGCTACTTTGGGGAGCAGTTTCCATTTTCTTCCCTGCTTCAGACACGTCCCGAAGTCGAGTGTGGTCTAAGAAATAAGGCCCCTCCATGCCTTCCTGGACAGAACAATCTATTCCTGTCCGATGCCATTAGTTACCTAAAACACACAAAGGGTTGCAAATCAGTTCTTCTTTGTCTCTTGAGATCAAAGTCTAACTTGTAGTCAAGGGCAGTTAATTAGACATGTTTCCTCCCTTACTGAAGAGGGAAAGCATGAGGATGTACAACCTGAAGGGGAAGGGCATATTCTTACCCTCAAGGAAATGAAACATTTCTTCACCCCATAAGTCTGGTGCCATGTGTTTTCTGTGGCAGGTACTTGTGTTCCCAGGTGGGTTTTGGAGCAAAGACAGTCAAATGCTTCCGAGAGCAGGGTAACAGTGAAGATGGCCATATACAGTACTCTCAAACAGAACATAAAACTAAAACCACCAAGAGAGCAATTCAGGGCTTCTTTAGCTTTCAGCTGACATTTTATATTTTTTCAGTTAACTCTGCAAGAGAAATCACAGCCTTCACCAAAGGAAGAAGCAGAGCAGAAAGTTCAGGTTCCCGAGTATGGCAACTGGGTGTGGCAGGCATGTTCTGGACCAGAGGCAGCAGCAGTCAGGGCTCCGCCATGCTCCCCAGTCCACCTGGGAACGTTTCCGAGGACTCCCACGTGTCCACGGAGGTAGCCTCTGTAACAAAGTCACTACAGGGCAAATGGGATGAGAGAAGGGGCTTCGACAGATAATCTGCCCTCACCTGTTTCTGAACTGCTGTGCAAGGCCAGGAGCTGCTGGAGCCATCTCTGCCAGTAGAAGGACCAGAGGACTGGCCCAGAGCCTGCACTGGCACCCCAGTGTGGCGCAGGCTCTTCTCACCACGCTGGCCTCCCTGGGCCCAGCACCTGTGACTGCCCCAGGCGCAGGTGCACTCACACACTCCCGCTTCTGGTCGTCCCCTCGGTTCTTGCATGCATGGCATCCTCGGTTCCCTTCCTCTGGCTCCCTCTCTGTTGGACTGCTTTCCAGCTCTCAGCAAACAACCCTTGCGACAGTTCCAACCCGAGTTGCTCCTTCTCAAAAGCTGGAAACTAGAGAACTTGAAGAGCAGACTCCAGCCCTCCCTGCTCCCAGTCCTGTACCAGTTCCACCTGTCAGAACTCATAGCTCCGGTGCTATGAGCAATGGCTTTCCTGGGACAGAGCTGGGACTGTCTTCCACAACTTTGTATGAACATTAGCCACACTCAGAAACTGCCAGGAAAAGCAACTCTGACCTGAAAAGCCAGCACCACCAAGACAGGTGAAATTACTCATTAGTGATCAAAGTGATTAAAATTCAGATTCATGTTAGGAAACGTGATGTAATTTTACAGAAATCAGATATTATAGTGAGATCCCCGAATTTGGCTGGAATTATAATGCTTTTGTCATTCTACCTTATTGCTCGTGTTTGATTGTATATCCTAATGTGCTGTATTGTATACTATACAGGGTGGTACTGTATTTGGAAAAATGACTTTAGCCCAGAGATATAGAAAGACCTTGAATTAATGGGAGAAACACTGGATTTTCCTTCTGTCCTGATTCATTCACTTCTTATTTCAGAGGACAATGAAGAGGATATTCGGGCCATGATCTGCAGAGACCTAGTTATTCCTGGATTTGTACCATAGAGTCGGTCTTCCCCAATGGGAAAGTGGGTGGGTTTTTATTTCACCCTGAGGCACATATGCTTGTACATATGCTGCTGTGGTGGCATAGGGGAAAAGTCCTTTTTATTTCATCCAGGAATCTTGTTCTTTTGTTAACATCTGTGAAATAGTGACAGATCATGTAGTAGCTTATAATTAAGGTAAAACCAAATTGTATGTAATAGTCCTCTTCATCGTTCTACATACCACACAGGTGTTATAGTTTAGATTTAGAACATCCCCCAAAGTCTCATGTTTTCAGTGGTGCAGCTTTTAGAAGGTGCGATACTCCACAGTGGATTTGTCCATCAATGAGTTCATAACTGAATGTTCTGTTAGAAACTAGGGCCTGGTCAGAGACGGGTCACTGGGGCTTGACCTGCAAGAGTTGGAGAGAGTTCTCTTGCCCCTGGCGCCTCCCTTTCTCTGCTTTTCGGTTACCATAGTTGAATAGCTTTCCTCATTATTCATTTTCCCGTGCTGTTTCTGCCTTCGTGTGAGCCACTCAGGCATGGACTAAACCCTCTGATCCAAAAGAAACCCCTCTTCTTTTAAATTGTGAGTGCTGAGTATTTTGTCCCAGAGTCAAGAAAGTAACTGATAGAAGATTTAAATTGTTTTTTTTATGGTTGCAAAGTATATATGGTGTGTGTTTGTGTGTGTTAGTATATGAAACTAATCTCCTGGACATTTCCCAGTTTGTCACCTTGCTTTCTCTATCTCCCTTCTTTCCTTTTTCTCCCTTGCTTGCTTCCTTTTTTATACATTATATAATGCTAAAATAAATATTATTGTGCAAATGTTCTTTTACACTCACACAGTGAATTTCTCCTGAGGGTAAATTCTAGAAATAGAACAGCTGGATGGAGGAGTGTGCTCATTTCTATACATCCTGCTACTTACTGGGAACGATGGTGGCATATTTTCCTAACTGTCCTTAAAGGAACCTGTCCTTGATGTAATGCAAATTTCACAACTCTTTGTCTTTTTTTTTTTTTTTTAACATGTCTCCAATTGTATTTTATAAAGATATTTTGTAATGGTACCAGAAATATGCAGGGTTTGGGAATAAATTTAGTAGCACAGGTAGGATTTTGCAGCAAAAGTATAAATTCTGTGTGGAACGTTATAAAAATTCTGTTAAAAACTACAGAAGATAATCCTGGGATTCTCTTAAGTAAGACTTGGGTGAGACAGCAATAGCTTGAGATTTCGCCAGCGAACCTCTTCGCCATGGTTTGGAGGGCAGCTTCATCATTTCTGAATTTATAAGTCTGGATCTAAGACTGAAAGATGGGGTGTAGCCGGTCACCGAGCTGTGTCTTGCGTGGAAGATCTCAAGCTTGGGGAGCAAATCTCCAATACAGGGAATGGGGGCCAGGTCTGTGGGGTTCAGGGCAGGTCTCCAGGTGATGCCTTTGTGATAATTCTGCCAGTTGTGATTTCTGAAAAATACTGAGTGGGATGTTAGCTTTGTCTAGGGAGAGATGATGGCTTGTTCCTGTTTTCCTTAGTGCCACTATCTGAGGGAGTTTAGGAAGAACTTTTGAATCAAGGGCAGTCTTCGCAAAAGTAGGTTTAGACTGTTGTAACAAACCTTCAAACTTGTGAGAAGTATGTCTTGAAGATGGTGGACCCATATCATTATACCAAATAACTCTGCCTTTTTTAGAGGTGCCATTAATTAGTGGGCTGAATGGGTTGGGTAAGGTTCTCCCATGTCCAAGTGATAGGGAAGGAGGCTTGTGTAGGGTGGAGCTTCCACCAGAGGTCTGGGCACTTAGAGGGACAGGTGAAGGTAGACCAGTTGGACCTTTTCTGGTGTTCTTAGGAGACAGGAAACTCTGAGGTTGACAATATTGGTGAGTCTTGCTCATGGGGACAGACATCTGGTTGGTGAAGGCTCCATAAGGGAGCTGTTTGTTGTCCAGTGAAGTGTTTAATTGTCAAGGGCCAGCTTGTCCTGGAAGAAGATGCTAGGGGAGTGGCAGAAGCTCTGAGGCTTGGGTGAACACTCTTAACTGAACTTGGTTGGTCATTCAGATTGTCATTACTTTCACCTATTTCTTCCTGTCAAATGTTCTACTCATATTCCACGTGGATGGGAGGGTTGAACTTGCCAGATTTAGTCTGGGAAAGTAGATCTTTACACTTTGTAGCTTTGAATCTCTGCTACATTCAAGGCAGTTTCTATCACTTGCTTCAGACACTCAGTCTTGCTGTACATGGTAGCAGTATTCCCATGGATGTCTTCTTACCCAGGTTCCTATATAAGAAATCAACCAAATGGAGAGATATCTGGTTTGCAGTTCATATACCAAGATCAGGGGCCATGTTCTTAAGCTCCTGTCAGCAGTGGTTCCCTTAGTTCTGCCTCATCTGCATAGACTTCAATTAGTATGAGTCTCTTTTCTCTGGTCAGTACTGATATCCTTGCTACATAATCCTGCTCATCTTCTGCCTGAAGGTGATACATCCTACCACATAATGTCAGCTCGTAGAACTTCTTTTCTTCAGCATTTGGCTTCACTTGGCAGGTAAGAAGGTTCAAGTTCATTGGCTGTCTACTAGAAGCTGCAAGTGAGTTGGTCAGAATCCTAACCTTGATGGCACACTTCCTTCTCTGCCGTATTTCCAGTAGTGCATCACTTATCTTTAGCAGGTGACACTTCTTTTTACTGCCATGTTTCTTATCACTCTGGAGTTGATGCATTGTGCCCTCCTTGCCCACTCTGGGAATTTTTTTTCTGCTCAAGCTAAAGAGATGTTATTGAGTCTCAGAGTGCAGTTGGTTGTTGTTTCTCTTCATCTGGATCTATTTTATATTATGTAAGTGGGTTTACTTTTCCATTATATTGTTTCAAATTATCAGCTCTTTTCAAGCCATCTTGAAAGCAATTGCCTGTGCTTGACAGAGCTTTATAAAATTCTGTAGCGGGACTTCCAGAAAGATAGCAGAATGGTAAGCAGCAACACATTAGCGTCTTCAACATTTGGAATCCAGACACTGGAAAACAAAAACTTGGGGAGGAAAAGAAGGACAAAGTTGGATGCCTAGGACCCAGGAATGATCTGGAGGGAAAAGAGGAGCCATACAGGGAAGTTAAAGAGATCACACTGAAGAAAGAGGAAAGGACGATCTTCAGTTTTTCTCTGGCTCCTGACTTGCGGCATGAGAAAGGAAGACTGTATCTACAGAGACACAGTGAAAGTGGAGCTAGAGGCCTCCAGGGAGAAACACACCAGTGGAATGGAGCAACAGATGCTGTGCGCCGCGACAGTGAGTGAGTGACTCCAGGCCAAATGACTGCCGTATGCTCTGGAGAGAGGGTTTGGTTGGACACCATTCTAAGGAGGGGCCAGCTGAATTCGAACTCAGAGCAGCTGTGGATTGGCTTCACCTCAGGACTCCCAGTGCTACACTCCCACAGTGACGGACTGGGTGAGGGTCAACCATAGCAGACGGCCATGACCAGGGAGCTGTGGTCCGGCTAGCAAGAGACACCAGAGAGTTCTAAACTACACAGCTCAGCCCACCTCCATGACCCAGGGGCCAGGATCAGCCTGAATTTCTGTGGATCTGAAAGTCCCAGAATCATCACCCCACCCTAATCCTACCGCTGGCTAGGTAGGATAAGCCAGCGTAGATCTGGGCTCTCACTGCCCCCGTTGTCTACCAGCAAGAGCAAAGTCACATTGCCTCAAAACTGTAGACCCCAAAAGATAACCACAGGTTTGAAAACACAGAGAAATTTCTGTAGTTTTTCCTATGCTTTTGGGTTATTTGTTTTGGCTTTCTTGGGGAGGAGGGAGGATTGCTTAGTGTGTGTGTGTGTGTGTGTGTGTGTGTGTGTGTGTGTGTGCGCGCATGTGAATCTGAATATTATTTTTAGTTTTCTTTGTTTTGTCCCTGTTCTTGTTTTCTCCTTCTTTCCTTCCCTCCTATCTTCTTCACTATTTCCTGAGGCTTAGGTAACTTTCCTTTATCCTGAGCATTGCTTCTAATCTTTTTCTTTTTCATTTCTCCATTTTTTTTCTTTTACTCCCTGTTAAATTTTCTTATCTTAGGATAGAATTGCCCTACTGACTGGATATTTACTGTGTATAATTTTATGACTTGTCTTAGATTTTGTTGTATATCTACAAATCTTTTAATTAGGGTTAAACGTGCAAATTATTAGGTTTCACAGTTTGTCATTTCCCTGTCTATGTTTGATATTATTGTTATTACTGATTGTACTACTTTAGCCGTGGGTGGCATACATGTGATCAACTGATCTTCCTTGCATTCCAATTCCTAGACTGTCTGGCGGGGTGGGTCTTTAAAAAGATACTACAGTCCAGTATGAAAGACCTGGGTGCTAGGCCAAACAGGCTACAACCTTTCATCCATAATAACAAGAAGCACAATCCTAGGCCAGGCTCAAAGGCTAAGCCAGATATGCTTAGAAGATATCTCTGAGGGCTGGGGATTTAGCTCAGTGATTCTGGTGCCTGTCTTGCAAGCACAAGGGCCCGGGTTCAATCCCCAACAACCACATACAATGATGGGCATGGAGACTCATACCCAGCAGCAATCAGTACCACATACCACAGTGCCGGGCCTGGTAGCTCATGCCTGTAATCCCAGCACTCAAGAGGCAGAGGCAGGAGGATTGCTGTGATGTGAGTTTGAGGCTTCAGGGCCAGCCTGAACTACAAAGTGAGACCCTGTCTCAAAAAAAAAAAAAAAAAAAAAAAAAAATCTCTGAAAAGCAGTCATTTTTTTTAAAGAGGACTCAGTGCTAGTAACAAAGCAACCTACCATAAGCGATTTATAAGCCTCAATGCAGAATACAAATAACAGCAAAAATAAGATGAGAAAATACAGAAGAAAGATGCAACCCAGCATCCTCAATTTGTCCAAGGCAAATCCAGGGGACACTGATGTAGCAGACATCGAAAGCCAATGTTATTGATTAAAATGACTATAATCATTAACATGATTACAAATACAATAATAATAAGGTCTATATACATGTGCAATATAGACTGACTCCTAAGCTATCTTGGGTAGATTTGCTGTCTTTTAAACAAAAAAGAGGACACAAGTATCAGACTATATCAAGAAAGTCAATAAACTAATGGTGACGTTGGTGTCAGTGGAAAAAAAGGAACTTAGTTTTGTCTTTGTATTCTATTTTTTTAAATTATTATAATTTGAGTTTTTGAGATCTTGCTATGTAGTGTAATATGGTCTTGAACTCACTATGTAACCCAGTCTGGCCTTGAACTCATGGTGATCCTCCTGCCTCAATCTCCCAAGGACTGAGATTACATGTGTATACCACCAAACCCAGCTGTATTTTATTTTAAAAATAATGTAAATGTGTATAGATTCATAAAAGCAGTGATATAATGGACAGGGGTAGTTTTTGAAGAGAATTTCACAAGGTGGGCCCTATGTCAGAACCTGGTGACAGGGATCTGGGTGTCCTTGTGCACCCGCTCTTCTTGGATGCAGATGACCCACAGACAGTTCTATACAGCAACTTAGACATATGACCAATGCCTACAGCAAGCAATGGAACTTTTCCCAGTTGTCATTCTCTTACTCTTCACCAAGCGGTTCAAGCCCTAACTCTGCCTACAGAGGCTGCTTGTTTATTATGGTGCCTGCATCTTCCTCAGGCTACTCTCACCACTTCTTATCTTGCTCACTCCTGTTGCCATTACCTATCTCTTCTCACTGTCTACTCTTCCGAACTACTTATGGGAAAGGTGGCGATGAGTACAAACAAAGGGCAACTCTCCACTTCCAGTTCTATTTTCTCTCCCACATTTCATAACGATTAACTCTGACATCATCCCCACCCACTTAGGATGTTTCCTTTTTCTAAAGCACAAGGAGGGAATTGTCTTCTTCACTCACCCTTCCTTTTATGTACTAGTTTGCATATATAGTGCCTAGGAGCATTGTTCAAGTCCCTTGTTCCTGCAAAACCTATACCCAGTGTATGAGAACTGGCCACAAGTTGCTATGAGGTCAAAGACAGAGGCAGACATATCCAGAATTACCCAAAATGCAATTTGTTGGGGACTTATAAACACAAATGTGCCTTGGCTGGTGGTAAGACAGATGGATTAGAGGGAGACACTTATCCAATGGCCAGGACAAGAAGAACTTCCATCTAGGGTGAAGTATACCTGGTTTATCTCAAGCGAATGTCAGTGATGTCAGCCACATTCTTGGCACTGATGGTGCCAGGCTCTGATTCTAAAGCCCCACAATCCACTTTAATAGTTTTGTCTATTTATAGTATTCTGGGAAGCTATGTGGGAAAAACAGACCAGGGGTACTCAGGACCAATTATGGTGATTATGACAAACTGGCATTCGGGTCAAGCTAAATCCCTACACCTGTCTTTGCCACCCAAGTCTTATAAAAATTCCCTGCATGAGAGAATTCCTTTAGAAACTGTCTTGTAACAGGAATAATGTTGGCCAAATTGAACAAATTATTGTGATCCTCAATATGATTCTGAGAAAGAGCTTACCTGGTGTTTATGATGCCCCTCTTCCAGACCTCTTTCTGCAAGTCTCTGTTCTGAGTGTGTTCATATCTCCACACAGATCTCAATGTGTCTTTGCCTTTCATTCTCCAATGATTCTGTCCTCTTTTACCAGTAGAAAAGATGCCCTTTATTTTAAGTGAAACATATTTATTTTAGAGACAATATTTTTGAAAAATGAAAGGAAGAAGAGGCTGTTTTCTTTAAAAAGATTATCCTCTTCATAGTATTCCATCATGGGAGTTCTTTAAAATCATGCCTGACTTGCAATTTTGAAGTGGGTTAATTTTACAATAGCTCCCTGTTGTGTAAACCTGTTACATATTTCACTGAGGTTAAGCATTAACTATATAGGAAGGAAAGATCTATTCAAAATACAGCTCAACTTGGAAATTAAGTCAGCACCAATACATGTACAGTAAGTTACAATACAGCCAGTACTTGGTATAATGGAGGGGAAGAAATAAAAAAAATCATGTTCTAACCCTAGTTCTCTCCTTTTTTCCTCTTTCTTTTTCTGTCTCTGCTTTTTGGAAGTTTCATATCCTTTTTTAAAAAAAATAAAGGTCTACTTATAGTACAATACAGCACAACTCTTAAAAGCACTGCTTGGTGAATTTATATGAATATTAATCAAATACTCAAATCAAGATACCCACAATTTCCAGTAGTCCAGAACACCTCCTTCCACCTACTTTTTGTCAGTCTTTACCCTTGAGCAGTGACCACCATTCAATTCTCTATTGATGCAGATTGCCTTGCCAAGTTCTCTAAAAGTAGTAGTGGTATTTTATAGTCTTCCGTGGTGTTTGGCTGGTATTAGATCTGTGAGAATTATCTACATTAACTGTGTGCACCATGGCTCACTCAGGATTATTGCTGCATAGTATTTCCTTGAATACATATCCCAACATTTATTCATCCTTATTTCTATTGAGTAGTTGGGGTTTCCTGTTTGGGCAGCTACAAATAAAATTGTTACATGTATCCTTGCAACAGGTCTTTTTGTGGCCATCGCTACTCATTTTCTGTTCAATGAATAAGCAGTGAATTCTATTGTTCAGTCATAGCTTTAGGGATAAAGCATAACTATTTTTTAAGTTGCTGACCCAGTTAACATTCCAGAATCAGTAATGAGAGTTCTAGGTGCTCGACATCTTTGTCAGTTCTTTAAATTGAGTGAGTTTGATAGAAGTTTCCTAGTTTTATTTAAGCTTGATTCTGTCTTTCATCTCAGCATGTTACAAGAGATTTTTCATTCTCAAGTTTATTGGGAATAAAATTGAAAGGATTACTAAAAGCTAGAAGCTATGTAAGTGGTAGGTATCACACGAGGAGATGAGAAGTGACGATACATGGAACTCAAGTTCTTTGTATTTTAGCCTGGTTCAGATGCAGACCTAATAGAGCGCTCTCCAGGACTGTTATTTGCCAATGAGGCAGGAGAGTAAAGCTCGGAGAGAAACTGTCTTGTGGAAGGCTGTATGGCTGACTGATAGCAGAGGCAGAATTAAAGCAAGAATCTCCTATTCTCATCCTGATTGGTTTTCCTGTCTAGGCTGCCTCTGAAAGCCTAAAAAGGAGACTAGATTTGTTCAACTGCTGTCCCGGGTTTATGTTGCTAAGGCTGTGGTTGAAGACTGACATCTGTGCATTTCACACTTAGGTCCCTGTGACAGGTGAGCGGGTTAGAGGACTCTTTTGAACCCATTGTACTTCTGACCTATACAAACTGGGAATAGATATATTTGTGCTGTTTTATGCTGTTAAATTTGATGTAATTTTTCAGTGGCAATAGAAAATATGTACACTGAGTTCATTCCTGAGATTATGAACACCAATTTCTGCCCTTTTCTGGAGAAACAAAAGATTCTTACCCATAGCTGCCTCAGTGACTGGGACAGAATTAAGCAGACTTGTGAGATTATAAAACTGACAAGTACATGGTAGAGAACAGATGTAGTGCTATGGAAAGAACATGAGACTTGAAATTAAAAAGGTCTTTAGTTTCAAATGGGTGTAGGGCTCAGCCCATAGTGCCAGCCACTCAGGAGACTGAAGCAGGAAGATTGGCTGCATCCAGGGTTCAAGACCAGCCTGGATAAAGCAAACTACAAAACAAAAGCTTTTCACTTCAAATTTAAGTTCCATGATTCCATAATTATTTACTATAGTTGAATTATTTAGTCTTTTTTATTGTAATATTTTCATCTATGAAAGAGAGATAATAATGTTTATCAGCTAAGGTGGCCATGAACTGCCTGGGCTACTCCTATTTTTGTTACTATTATTATTATGAACAGTTTGGCCTCTACAAAGCCAGGGTTGCAGGTGCTCCAGGTTTCATTACCTGCTTGTACTCAAAGAGCAATGCCTGAGTGCCTTTGGAGAAAAGCTGCCTGAGGGAATCACACTCCCACCACCTCAAAAACCAGGCAAGCCTCCCTTTCCCCTGCTGGCTAAGATCTGTCCCCATTCTTGGCAACTCTCCCTCCCAATTAACTCTTCCCTCCCATTTAATCCCTGTTTTGGTCAGGCCTGGGTCATTTCTCACCTGAGTCAGAGGTTTTGATATGGCTTGAATGTGTGTCCCCCCCCACCCCGAGAAATTCATGAGTCCCCCCGAAGGTTCATGTGTTGGAAGCTTAGTCCTCAGTGTTGCTGTCTTGGGTGCAGACTAAGAAGTATGGTGATTAAGTCATTAGAGATGTCGATTTTAGAATGTAGTTGTCATGAGATCCTGGTTAATTCACAGAGCAAGCCCTGGCCCTTCAATTTCTGTGGCTTCCTGTCTCATCACATGATCTATCCTGCATACATTTCCTTCATTGTATGCCATCTTCCTTGGAGCCCTCATCAGAGGGCAAACAGATGAGAATACAGGAGCTTAGACTTTCAGTCTCCAAAACAGCAAATTTAATAAACCTCTTTTCTTTATAAAGTTCCCACCCTCGGATACTTTATTTTTTACATCATGAGCAAACAAAGGTAGCAGCCATATTTCTCTTCCTTCAAGTGCAGAACCTCCCCAGAACTCAGTTTTCATATTTGTGAATGTAAGCTGCCACTCTTCTCAGGTTGCAGAATGAAATGACAATTGTGAATATTGTTAGTGAACCTTAAAGCACAGGGAAAATATAGTGTCACAGGAGGCAGTCCCCAGAGACCCACTTGCCCTCTGTGAAAGGAGACGTGGAACCCCAAGGCCACCAGCCTCTCATCTTCTCTCCTGTCTCTACTTCTGTCCTTCCCCCCCCCCAATTTCTCCCCCACTCTCCCTTTTTCTCATTCTCTTCCTTTGCTTCCTTGTTCACAGGGAGGAATCTGGCCACCCACAAAACTCCACATTATTTGCTTCCTCTCATTCTAAGAATCTAGTCATTCTTACTAGATTATTTGTTTTTGAGGTTTTGTTTTTTTTTTTTTTAAACCTTTTAAAAAAATAATTTCTAAAAGTTCCAGAGCCCTCCCATGGTTTGGAAGCAAATGCTAAACTCTTTTTTTCATGGGCAGAGCCTCTGTGATTCAGCTCACAGCTGAGCTCAGTCCCAGCCTGGACTCCACTGCCCTCTTCCACTGAAATCTTTGAGTCTCCGCCGCAGCCACCTCTGCTCTTTCTAGAACACCCACTCCTCACCCCTCTGCCTGGTCAGCCCCACTTCCCTTGGAGATTAGGGTAGAATGTTACCTCCTCAGATCATACTCTCTGAGTTCACAAAGTGCATGACTATAGTGCACACATGTATGCAAGAGTGTACCTAGTGAATGAGAGAGTATGTTAGAACAAGTTTGAAAAGCTAACATCATGACCCTCATAAAGATATAAAATGAATATATGTCAAAGAATTTATTGATTCATGAATCAGTGAGGGAACCAGATATCATAAGAATTACAAAGGAGAGATTTTTTTAAAGCACAAATTTATGGAAAGGAAGGGATGTTGCAATGAACGCACATGTGGAGGTGGAGCTATCTTCATCCCAAGCTAGAGGAAAGTCTGTGAAATTTCTACAGGATGAGGATGAATTTGCATGTCTGAAACCTTTCGTGCTAAGATCAGAAACAAGACAAGGATGTCTGCAATCAACACTCCTCTTCATTATAGTTCTGGAAACATTAGTCACAGCAATTAGACAAGAGAAAGAAATAAGAGGAATAAAGATAGGAAAGGAAGAAGTTAAACTGTCATTATTTGCTGATGACATGATGCACTACATAGAAGATCCTAAAGTCTCAGCCAAAAGATTGCTAGATTTAATCGCCAGATTTAGTAGCATAGCTGGATACAAAGTCAACACTCTAAAATCAATAGCCTTTGTACAGATAAACAACAGACTCACTGAAAGAGAAATTAAGGAATCAATTCCTTTCACAATAACATTCCTCAAAATGAAATATCTGGGAATAAATCTAACAAAGGAGGTGAAAGATCTCTATCCTGAAAACTACACCATTCAGAAAAGGGAGATCAAAGAGAATATCAGAAAATGGAAAGACATCCTTTGTTCCTGGGTAGGAAGAATCAATATCATCAAAATGACCATACAGCCAAAACTACTATATAGATTCAGTGCAATACTGATTGAAATCCCAACAGCATATTTCACAGAGCTAGTCCACAGAGAAAATAATCCAAAAATTCATCTGGAACCACAAGAAATCTAGAACAGCCAAAGCAATTCTAGGCAACAGTGACATGGCTGGGGTTATATCACAATCCCTAAATCGAAACTATACTACAAAGCCACTATGATAAAAACAGCATGGTACTGGCAAAGAAATAGATCCAAGGGTCAGTGGAACAGATTATAAGATCCAGAAACAACCCCAGAGATACTAAACCACTTTATCTTTGACAAAGGAGCCAAGACTCTCATTGGAGGAAAGATAGCCTCTTGAACAAATGGTGCTAGAAAAACTGGGTTTCAATTTGTTAAAGATTAAAGCAATATCTATCTCCTTCTTCATGCACCAAACTAAAATCAAAGTGGATAAGAGACCTAAATATTAAAACAGAAACACTAAACGTGCAGGAAAATAGGCTAGGTAGGACTCTTGAAGACATTGATATAGGGAAAGACTATGAACAAAACTTCAGCAGCGTGGAAATCAACAACTAAGAATCAACAACTAGGACCTCAGTGACATGTGCACCTATGTTTATAACAGCTCCATTTGTATAGTTACATCTTGGAAACAGTCCAAATATCCATTAACAGGAGACTGAATAAAGATGATATTTTTAAAAATAAAATGGAGTGTTACTCAGCCATAAAGAATGATAAATTTGAATCATTTATACTCAAATGGATGTATCTTGAGGACATACTTATAAGTGAAATAAATAGGTCACAGATGTGTAATACCATATCTTTTCTCTAGGACAAAAAACTGAAGGCATAATGAATGCCAAAATGTATGATAGGTAATGTGAAATAGAAAGAAAATGTGGAAAAGGGAAAGGGTGGGTAGGGTAAAGTAAAGAAGGGAAAGAAAAAATTTGATATTAAAAATTTTAAAAAGCAAAGCTTATGTATATAGGGGGTGGGGTGGTAGAGAGAGCAGGAGAATGGGAAAAATGAGAATCAAGTCATGTCATGTACAGGTACGAATTCTCAATGTTGAATGTGATCCTAGTGCATGTATAAAATGGACCAAGGAAGTCAGTTAAAAAAAAAAAAAAGTTGTTTTTCATTGCTATCAGTTAGCTCCGAATCAGATACACCAGCGAGTCCTTCAGAGCCTGGATAACACAGTTTCTGCAGATGCCAGTTTCTTTCTTCAGCCTCCCATACCTGCTTATCAGATCTCAGTTGCCTCTCTCTGAGGCCGCAACTAGAATGGGACAAAAACATTCCTGGTCCACACAGAGCACAGCTGCTTTCATTTCTGATGACCAGTTTGGCTGCAGGGCTGAGGAAGAAAGGGTGGCTGAGACAATGGGAGAGGGGTGGGGGGCAGTTTCCACCAACACTGTTTTGGTGTCATATGTGGTGGCCATAGATTTTCATGAAAACCTACTTGAATTTTATGAAGCAAATCTGATATTCCATCAGATTTATTAAAACGGGGTTTTTTTATTGAAATCTTTATTGGTACATTACATATACACATCATGATTGCACTCCACAGTGAGAATTTGTAACAGTATATGACACAACAATTCTCATTTTTTCCCATAGCCCTACCCACCCTACCACCCCCCCCCATATACATAAACTTTGGTTTTAACCAATAAATGAAAACTGCAAGTGAGGCAAAACCTAAAAGTGATACAGAATTACGGGAAAGGGAGAGAGGAATAATTAGTTGCCTTCACTGTGTCCCACCGTTTCACTTATAGGCGCACATTTCTTCTGCGGAAGTGCTCAGCAGAGCTGAGAGCTGCTCTGAGCCCCTTTTTCTCCTGGGGGAGGAATGTTTTCCTCAGAGCAGCCTGAAAGGAGCCTTCCTCCCCTCCAGGGCGGACTTTCTCTTTCTGCCAGCTGTGTTTTAATGAGGCCCTAAGGGAATCCTTGGGGAATGCAGGGAGCCAGCGTTTTAGCTTAATTTAAGAGCCTTGCGGCTCTTAGGTTATTTTTTCTTTCTGGTCTTGGTAGCTCTGCCAGGTCCTGCTGAAGAACTTAGTACCTGGAGCTCTCCCGTGCTCCCCATCTGAAGCGCCAACCTGGGGCTGAGTGTTAGGGTCCTGAGGGTAACTGGGACAGGACAATGGTGTGTCCAGTGGCCAAAGCAGCACAGCTTGCCAGTGAGGAAAATTACACGTTGGCCACTTGCTCTGCAACAACTTCGAGGCCCAGTTTAAGTATTTTCCCAGCATTCGTGTAGCAGCGTTTGTTATGTACTTCTCTTATACCTTCCAGGACTTCAAAGTCGAAGTCGAGCTGACAGAGTCCCCTTCTACTGGGGCTTAAGAAGATGACGCAGCAGAACAGACGTGCATCAGTCTGGAGGTGACGGAGGCACAAGGTTAAGAGGAAAAAGAGGGGGCCGAGGGTATAGCTCAGTGGTTCCAGCGCCTGTCTTGCAAGCTAAAGGACCCAGGTTCGATCCCCGGTAACCACATAA